>JAYRBW010077439.1:0-24573 GCA_036023295.1 Invenusta paracnida | reverse complement strand
TAACTAATAGTAATAATAATATATTGACTAAAGTTTTTTTCAAATAGTTCAAACATTAATTTAATAATTAATTATCATTGCTCAAAACTAGTTTAACTAATAGTAATAGTAATAGTAATATATTGTCATTGATGGAAGTTTTTTCAAATAGTTCAAACATTAATTTAATAATTAATTATCATTGCTCAAAATTAGTTTAACTAATAGTAATATATTGACTAAAGTTTTTTTCAAATAATTAAACATTAATTTAATAATTAATCATTAATCATTGCTCAAAATTAGTTTAACTAATTTGTGCAAACTTTTGAAAAAAATAAGTAATATACCTATGCTATAAACAAATAAGTTTTTATTTGTCATTACCAAACAATATTTGGGATGCTAAATTACCAAAATTTGAATAGAAATAATTTGGGATGCTAAAATATGGGATCATCCAATTACAATTGTAATAAACTTAAATTCCAAATTGACAAATTTAAAATTAGAAAATTTCCAAATATTGATTCAACTCAGTCTTAGATATTCCTGTTAATATTAGGCTACATTGAACCAATTTTTGATGATCAATTTTTATTTTAAATCACTGCCATTTTGCCTTAGTTCTACTAGATCTGTCTCTGCTCTGCATTAGCCATTCATTAGCCTTAGGTATTTAAGAGTGTATTTTAGAGGTTAGACTATAATGACTATGTCTATGTCATTATTTTAAATAAGCTTTGAGGCTAGATTTAGACTCAGCCAGAGGAATTCCAAATTTGGTTTGGCCTAGAAGTAGGGAGGAGGAGTACTTCAAAATGAAAAAGAAGTGGTAATTTATTTATTTTTCAACCTTTTCCCCCACAACCCACAATCCAGCTCACCTGTATCTCCCCAACCTCCTGTCTATAGCCTATAATTATACTCTCTTTTCTTAATTAAAAAATTAAGAATATTTGTTTTATCCAGAAACTATTTAGTATATATTATAATCTTTATATAATGAAGAATTAGAAAATATATAACAATTTACATATAATTTCATTTTTAAAGCAGTGTGTTTATTATGAGATACATGTCCTTGAATTTATCTTATCGATATGCATGATATGCTTGATATTATGTCTGTTCCAGTGGCACTGTGTCATTTTGAGAAGTAATAAGGTTGAGAATGCTACTTCAGAGAGATAAGTGGAAAGATAGAACACCCTTGTAAAAGCAATGTTGGCCACCAGAAGGAAACTGGTTATGATTGATACTGCACTAAAATTTTGAAAGAGAACATGTGTTAAAAAGAGTTTTAGTGCTGGAATCATTATTCAGTTGAAGGAATTTTTCTTGGTATGAATAATCAATAAAATCAACATAATATGAAAATGGATCAAAACACAGTTCAAGATCCTTGTTGAGATGAGGAAAGTAGCTTAAAAATAACAATATTAGTATCTAAGTGAGAAACAATAAGGCTTCTGAGGGCATATTCAGAGTAAATTAAAGCCTGGTTCACAATGGTGCAAGTCATTAGCTCAAATTGCATGTTCAAGTTTCAATCAGCAAGTTGCAAGCTTGAGCTGTATAATTCACAATACAACTTTTAATTTTATTGAATTTTTCATATTGCAATATGATTCACTGGCTCAACAAATCAAGCATAGCACTGTTGATAGAACACAATATTTATACTATTAGATATAACAATTATACACACATAACAAAGACAAAGCTATGGTTTTTAAAAGTTTATTTTTATTATTTTAAAATGTCTGCAATTATTAGAAGCAAATTATTATTATTGTTTCTTCTATGGTGGATAATGTTGAGAAAATGATAATATTGGGTTCATCCACTATTTCTACATAGAGAAGATCAAGGAGAATTTTGCTTATTTAAAGAAATGAAAGCAAATGTTTTTTAAGTACACTAGAATGACTGCAAGCAAATTTGATTGTCTCCTAAATATTCTGAGACCTAACATTGAACATTTTAGCATATGAAAACCTATTTGTCCCAAAGGCATTGGCATTAACAATTAGGTATCTTTCAATAGGAGATTCACAACAAACAATATCATTTAGTAATCACATAAAAAAATTAATGGTATCAAATATAATTTGGAAAACAGGTAACACAATATATTCTGCCTTATTGGAAGATTATCTGAAGCAACCTTTAGTAGCTGACTGGAATCAAATTAAAGAACAATTTTGGACTATGTGGAATTTTCTCAACTGCTGTGGAGCTATTGATGGTAAGCATTGCATGATTCAAGCTCCAAAGAATTCTAGATCAAATTTTTTTAATTATAAAAAAGCAGTATCATATTGCTTGCACTTTTTTATGCTAGCTATTGATGTTGGATCAATTGGATGACAGAGTGATGGAAGAATTTTTAAAAATAGTGTTTTATATGAAAAATTATAATTAAATACTTTGGGTTTCTCTAAGAATTCACCATTACCTGGTAAAACAGTGCCTCATCCTAATTTTTTAATTGGTGACAATGCTTTCCCTCTGAAAATGTATATGCTACACCCTTTCCCTGGTACTCAAATTGAAGAGAAAAATAAAACATTTAATTATTGGCTGTCTCATGCAAGAATAATAATAGAAAACAGCTTTGGAATTTTAGCTGCTCAATGGTGCATATTTTGAAAACCAATTATTGCAACATCTGAGAAAGTTGTTTCTATTATTAAAGTAGGTATAAGTTGCTTTGCACAATTTTCTAAATAAATCTGATGATACATGTTTGCAAGGTAAAATATATTGTCCACCAACATTAATAAACTCTGAAGATGGCAATAAAAACACTATTCTAGGTGACTGGCAACAAGAAAATTGAACCTCTATTTTTGGATACATACCATACAAAGTCCAGAAGGTGTAATGCATCTGAGAAATTCTATTGTTGACTATTTCATCACTTCTGAAGATAAGGTTCCTTGGCAGTATACCTATGTAAGACATTGCAGGGGCTGATCCAGGAATTAAATGTAGGGGTGCACAACACCCATGGGGTGCAAATCAATATCAAATTGCTAAGGATTATATCACTGTATTTATAAATATATAAATAATATACAAACAAAAATAAAAAGTAGCACCTAAAGGTTTTCTGAAATTTTTAATGAATTATTAGGAATGAACAGAAAAGAATTGAAGTGTTTTAGCATGGGCTGTTGAGTTATAAAAATAGCAAGAAATTACAAAGCAGGATACATAAGTGGCTTTTTACTAAAGATGGTTGTACTATAGATTTTTTCTTTTTCACAAACAGTGCAATATCAAAATTCATTGGGGCACTGACTGTGACCTGTGGGGGGGGCATGTGCCTCCTAGGCCCCCCCTAGATCGGACCCTGCATGGACAATTTTAGATATTGATGTACCTATATTCAGTGCACTCATAATTGTATGCATATGTCAAGTACCTATTGTATAGATATTCGTGTATATATTCAAATACTCAAAGATAAGTTTTTTGTCAGTTTCCATGTTGTATACAACTTTTATAATAGATATACATATTTGTTGAAATAAATAATTTTTGTATTATTATAAGGTGTTTATATTTACATGTATAAGGAGGATTTGTCCCTCAAAATCTAACAAATGTGGAGGCCTAGAAAACAAAAATTAGAAAACAAAATTTGTATTGTTTTAATTCATAATAAATCATTTAAAAATTAGCAATATTCATGTATTATAAGTATTTAATTTTAACAAGATAAGTAGTATTAACATAATATAGTGTAAAATTTAATAATAAAGTCCATTACAATTCTACATATCTAATTGTTATTTAAAATTGCTAGAAATGATGTATTCACATTCGATCCCTCTGTGCCATCCTCTTCATCACATATTTCAGATTAAATAAAAGCTGAAATATTAAATTTAATAATAATAATTTATTTTTGTTATTAAAAATTAATACAAAATGTACATATATGTAAGTATTTGTATGTAAAAAAAATATATCAGGGTTCATTTTGGTCAGCAAAAAATCAGGGTTTTTCAAAATCATGCCAAAAGTCAGCAAAAACAAGGGTTTTCACAAAAAAAGTCAGCAAAAACAGCATGTTTTCATAAAAATTTCAGTGGGAGAAAAATATTAACAAAAACAAATTTTGTTGCATAAACCAGTATTAAACAGTAACATTTTTTTTGCTATGTGTAATTATTAGAAATATTACTTCTTAGGATCATATTCAGCATTCATTTTAAGTTATAATTATTTCAACATTCAGACCTTTGAGTAGTACAACATCAGCAATTATTGACTGAAACTTTCTCAAACAATGAATTTGTCCAAGTCATCAGTCGACACTTTTCCAGAAACTCAAAGTCAGCGGCTGGGTTTTTCCAAAAAAAAATGAACCCTTTATATAACCTAACTACCCTCTCCACAATTTATAAAAGTCTAGTTATGCCACTGCCACTCAATTGGAAAAGAATAAATTGCTCTAAAATCGTGCTCTGCCTCCTCTGAGCTACCCTCCCAAAAATTTAATAGTCTCTAATTTTAAACTGCTGCCATTTCAGAGCCATTATCTTCAATTCTAAGGCAACCAACTGGCCAAAGTAAACATTTACATTGGCATCACTTCTTAATTCATCAAGAATTTTTTGTTCAATTAATATAATTTATTTTAATCCTCTTTGGATTAAGATTTGAAGAAAAAGGCAATGACAAACCCAGGCCTGTGATTGTTCCTCAAATTCCTCAATTTTAAGCTTCCTCAAATTCCTCAAAAATTCCTAAAATTTATCCAAAAAGCTAAAATTCCAAAAATTTCTTAATATGATATTTTAATTTTTTTTGCAAAGGTAAAATACAATTTTTCCATACTTAAATCATTGTATAATATTCCAGCTTTGTCTTTATTTACCCATACATAAAGCTCCCAAAAAAACCCCCAAAAATGTTTGCACTGTGCAAATTAATTTTACTTGCTCCACTTGCTCGTCATAGGGCCAAGGGATTTCCAGATTTTTAAAATTCACTCAAACCCAGCCTAATTACTATTCCTCAAATTTACACAAAATAATCCTCAATTTTTTTAATGGTCAATCACAGGCCAATTCTCTTTATTTAGAGTCACAATATATAGGTACAAAAACCAGAAGTGAAACTGATTACAGTAAAACAAACACATATGGAGTAAAAGGTATACATAAAATAAATGCTTGTAGAAAGGGAAAAATATGGAAGTTTTCATAAAAACACAAGAGGCACAATAATTTCCAAACGAGAATACCAGTCTGCTGGATTGTCCTTCAAGCATACAAAGGAGTAATGAATGTCTTTAAAATGAGCTAAGGTGCCCAAGATCTGAACTGCAGCACAGTCCATGGGGCTACAATGACGGAGGTGCCCGATCACTCCCAGGTTGTCAAAAACAATAGTGTACATCACCCTTGCTTTGCAGGCTGCCCACAAAGCTGCCCAAAGCTCACCTGCTGCTGATTACAAGACACAGGAAAGGCAGAAAGGATGCTGTCCAGCAAAATGAGGGCAATCTGCAAAGGGATAGCATCAACTATCCAGGATTGCCCGGAAGGGGAGATGGGAGTGAAAGGACACTAGCACTGTAAGAAAAAGGGTTATACAATGGCCCAAAGCTTTCACAAGTCAACAAAGTGTCGATTGACCCAAGACCATAACTGAGATTAAAAGTGGAGCACAGATAAATGAGAAAGCAGTTGGCTTTGTCAGCAAGAGAAGAAGTTCTAGAAATAAAAGCCAAGAACAAGAAAATGTGATCAGTCTACAATATCCCAGATAGAGATAGGAAAGGAAAACATGGCCATTGTGAGGTCCACCCAAATCCCACAAAAGTCAATATGCTGGGTTGGAATGAGAATACTTTTATCATAATTAATAGCAAACCCAGCTGCAAAAAGAAGTGGATTAAGAGAGTTACAAAGGTAAGTAAAAGACCCAATAAAAATAGAATTATCTATATGTACCCATTTGAATAAGTCCTTAGGTACAATAAGATGGAGAACATGTAACAATAAAGTTTGGAGCAAACAAGGACTAGGGCTGAGGCCCATAGGGAGCCGAGTGAACTGGTAAAAATTCTTATCAATACAAAAACGTTTAATGTGCTGCGATGCAAAATGAAGGGGGACACTATATCAAAAACTGATGAGACTAGAGGGACTGGAGGCATGTTTTCACTTTCTAAACTTTCACCTTCATTGATATTCTGTGGTTTTTCCAAATTACTAAATGTCTTTCTTAGTTTATCCAATGGCTGCAAAAAAGATCATAATATGCCCACTTTTTTGTTGCATTACTAATAGATCCACTCTTCATACCTAATTTTTTCTTAGCTGAATAACATAATTGTCCCATAAACTTTTCCTTTTTGTCTTCAACTCATTGGCAGGTACTTCTAGTTTGGTTGAAATACAGTCCAACAATATTTTTTCTGTACACATTGCTTGATGTGTTGTACAACTGTGGCTGATTTCTTACTTCTTCAATTAGTTTTTCATTGATAGAATCCATGCAATAAATTAATTTTATATTGTCCAGTATAGTAAAATGAATCAGTAAAGTGAAGACATGAAAAACTATTATCACATTTATTAAAATAGTTGTATCTAGAGCATTTGAGATAGTAGTGAAGTTTAAATACTTCAAGAGGGAACTATTAATTAAAATACTTTTTAAGAATACTCAGTTTTAATTGGCTGAAAACTCAACATGCAAGTTGGAGAATAGAATTAATTCTAATCATCAACATGTACAAGTTGAGAGGAGATTATTTGTCAACTTGTAGTTGGTGCAAACTTGATTTCCAGTTGTAGAAAGCTTGAACTTGCAGTGTGAACCTGCAACTTGTAAAGTTGGGACACAACATGCAACATGTAACTTGAACTAATATGTTACTTCTTGTCTGTTTGAAAAAGTATGTAAAGGGAGCCACTTACTTCTCCAACAAATGTCATTGTGTCTTCTTGAAAATAATGCAACTTTCACAAAATCACCAATGACTGGTCTGGAATTTAAAAATTGAATTATAAATAATGGGATGCATTGCTTAGGTCTCATTGTATTATAGGAAAAAGAAAAATTATATTGAATGTTTTATAAGAAAAATATATTTTGAACCATATTCCTTGTCAGTTGCCTAATGTGTGATGAATAAAATTGTTGACATGCATTTTATTTATCACACGTTAAACATCTAACAGGGTCAGAAAAATATTTTGATTATAAAAATATTCAACATCTTTTTGCTTTTTCATTCTCCTATTACTTGTAAATATGTATTTTTAATAAAAGTATATGAATGTATGAATGTTTGTTTTATTTGATAGAGTATTATTTAAAACAATTTTTTTAATGAAATAACACTTTCAAATGTTTAAACTATTTAGATTAATAAATAAACCCTTTTTAGTATCATTGAAAATGAATTGACCATTTGTCTTAGTATGTAAAAGTGAATTATATTACCAATTTTAATGTCTAAATATCTATTTTTATAACTTCAACAAAAGTTAATCATTATTTTGAAAGATACTCTATCTAATAAAGCATACATTACTATACATTTAAGCTAACCTTTCCCTTTGTCTCATGAATACCAAAGCTGGAATAATTGATCTGGTAGCTGTTGGTGCAACCTGATTTTGGTTTGATGATATTGATCTAAAAGTAATAATAAATCCTTGTATATGTGTTATTTATATGTAGCATTAATAACAATTAAAAATAAACCACACCAGCAATGAAGCAAAGTTTCCCCGCTTAGTATTATTATAGAAGTAAAATGAATAGAATTGCAGTCAAGAAAGACTAACCTGTTTTTGGTGCTCTGCATGTCAGGTACACTAAATTCTTTTCCATTAGTGTCACTGCTTAGCCAATATGCTGTGAGAGATGTATTCGAATTTAGCACAAAACAATGAAATGAGTGGATCCCTAGAATTCTGATAACATCTTTGAATCTGTGACTGGCTACATCTGAAGCTGATCAAATATGATGTTAAATTATATTAATGATCAATATGATGAATGAATAATATAAGCCACAGTGAATTTATAAAACTTATTTTATTTTTCAAGCTTTCTCTCTACATAGACCATATTCATGAGAACAATGAACTACATTAACCCTTTAAACCTGGCTATGCAAAGCTTTGGCATCCTGCATACTATGGCTATGTATTTTGATGAAATTTGAATGAATATATTCCTTGCATTTTATTGGTTTAGCAATCGTCATAATCAATACCTAACACGCCTACAAATACAAGCATACAATAATGCTTGATAGTAGAATAGGCAGTGTTGAATTGGCAGTTCATGATGATGAATAAATGTATATTATGTATAGCTTCACAAAACTTAGATAATTTACCTAACATTATTTTCATTTCACAATGTTTTATTTGTGGAATAAATGGAAAAATAAAATAAAGCTTGAAGGTTTATGAAAAAACTTATTATTCACAAAATTGTCATGTTTACTTATCTGAATACAAAAATATTGTATCAAATTTTATACATAATATATAATGCGCATGCACTTTTATGTATGTCTGTCATATTGGTTATTGTAAAGTATCCATAAAAAGGAGTTACTGAAATGAATTATATTATACAGTCCTTTGTTACAGTATAATAATAAGCTAAAAAAACTTAGTAACAAATATTTAGGTTTGTAATAAATTTGACAACTTATTGAAATTTTTGTCAATAAAATCTGCAGGTTAAAAATATGAATGTAATCTTCACTAACAATTATTATAACTATCGATTATAGTACCCATCTAATATTATTTTTGTATAATTATAGACATATATATATATATTATAACTATAATAAAGTAAATTTCATTCAGAATGAATATTATGCACTATAAATCAAACAAAAGGCAAAAGTATATATTTTATGTATTACAAAAGTATTAGGTATGTACATGAAATTGAATATAAAAAGCATTATGTACAATGGGTTGTCATGGTGGCTCACTGCTGCAAAACGTGATGGTGCTCTCTCCAGCAAGCACCAAGACAGAGGCCTGGTTGGTCTGGGCACTCACTACACATGATGTGTGTCAGTTTTTGCAGGCAGTCATGGCTGAAACATTGCCTGGACCTCTTTCTTGGTTGCTGGTTGCATGTGGTAGGTGGGACATTGTCTGGTGTGTGAATGCAAGGGTTGAGTTGGGGACCCTGTGCAATTCCCAATGTGGTGATGATGAAAGCCTCCTCAAATTCTCGGAATGAGCAGTATGGTCGATAGAGAAAAGGAGAGGGTTGATAAAATAATAATACAAAGCTATGTCTGGGTGGTCTATATAATAATTATTCTGAACAGTGTATGTTTCTGTTTGCTGAGGTGGCAAGGAGACTAAATAATGAGAACACAACTATAATAACGATATAAGCTAATGCTGGATGGCACATGGTTTGTGTTCAGTGTGAACAGTAATTGAAAACAGAGCTATTATCTTCATGAAATCTGTCACCTATGTTAGCAGCTAAATGCACGTATAGAACCTAGCTGAACATTGAAATAAATTGTGAATACTTTATATGTAAATAATATCTAATAGTCTGTTATAATTGATAATAATACAAAATTATACAAATATTTTAAATATAAATATTTGTAAAATATATGTTTTATAATATGCACATAAATAAATAATAAACTATTTTTCGAAATTAGAGATAAATAACATGTTGCATAATGTATAACATTTTATAATAATGGACTTATTTATTTAGAACAAAAATTTTCTTAGATAAAGATACACAAAAAGAAAACCTTGACGCTTTAGAAAAACAGAAACAGTGCATATAATTTCATACCTATACAAGAGATATGCATTTATAAGCATCCTCTGGACCATAAATACCCCAAGTTTCTTGTATCAAAGAAACGACTTTCTGGGGGCCTTGTATCTTGCAAAGAGGCCATTGGCAACGTCTATTCCGTGCATCTTTTGGGTGTATTCTTCCATCGCAGACGGCTTTTGGTACTGTTCAACAACTCCGTGCTGAAGCATTCGGTTTTTATCCACAAGGGCCGCCTCCTTGGGATGTCAGCACATAAACTTGGCACTTATCACTAAATCGAATAGCCAAAAGTTGTTATTACAATATAAGCGTGAATCCAATCTGAAAATATTGTATGAAACATGTTTTTCTTTGATATAGTTACTATTTTTTTATATATGAAAATCGTTTATGTAATTTATTTATTTACCAGAATAACATAAAATAGGTTCGTGTAACTAATATTTTTGCACATTATATCATATATTTATCTTGTATACTAGGTTGACAAATTCTAAAAATAGAGCAAAGTGTGAGTAGTAAGAAAGTACATAATATAGACTAGCAAGTGTACAGTTGCATAGAAACAGACAGCATAATAAATATACATTTGTAAGTATTATAGATTAGAATAGGGTACCTATAATGACAACAAAAATATGCAGACTGCATTATGATATTATTACTATCATATCCATCCATCAGTAATTATCTAAAATAATACTAAAATAAATAATAAATAGATATCTTACTGACGAAGAGCATCTCGAGTAAGCTCATTGGGAAGACCCCCGTCTTTATGTACATTCCCAGTGCAGGTTGTCTCTCACAGAAGCAAAAACTCCTGGAGACACATGCTATTAAAATAATTATCAAGAATGACATGATAGCCTAAGTCCAGGAGTCCTGCTTGGTCGAGAAGGTGGACCACTATCCTCTTGATGGAACTTAGTGGATTGGCAGCAGGGATGTGTGCAGCCCATTGGTCAGAGCTGAGCCAGCCTGCATAATATTCAAAATCCAACATGTAGCCATCCATGCTACATAAAGAAAAAACCTTTAGGCAGAACTGTGTTCTCTTGGCTGGGATATATTGTCGGAATTGTGTCCAACCTTGGTACTTCACAAGGGATTTGTCGAATAGGATATCTCTATTTAAGACACACCCTTTATTTTTAGAATAATATAATTATTAGCATTGGCTTTGCAGTTTATTAATTTTTTTAAAGAAATATAAAGTTTATTTATAAAAAAAAATATATATATATTTAAGATAAATATACGAATTACTTGTAAAAATATATATTATAACTACATTAGAACAGCATGATGTATATGACTTGTGTAATTAGTACATACATATATATGTGTATGTATTGTATTATTATATTATATGTATTACACAACAAACATACAATAAAATAAGAAGTCAGGAGCTCTTGCTGCTATTATTGATGTATATTGCGAGCTTTTGGTGTAAAACACCCTATTCATGCAATTATAAAATGATACAGTGATACTTATTTTATTTTATAACTAGAATGCTGCAGTGGGCACACCAATTCATCAAACATACAATATTCTGTAATGTCAAAATTGCAAGATTATGCGCATTTATATTATATTTTAGTTATAATATTTGATATTTATAATGAAAAGTAACAATTATAATAAATATTATTTGTAATAAAAATAGCAATTGTCTAAATAGCAAAAATAGCAGTAAATATAGCCATAGGTTATTTTTCAAAGTAATAATTTTATTATAATATTTTTGTTTACATTTCATTGTAATATAGTATTTATATTTATATACATATGATTATATTGTAATATTTTTATATGCACAACGAAAAATAGAAACATGAAACTAAATGACTTACTCGTCTGGACAAAAGATTCTTCTTAGTTGGTGGTGCAGCATACCAAAAAACGGTTGGAGATGAGTCTGCTTGTCATTGGGGTTGACCCAGCAGTCTCTACCTTTATAATATGAAATATAGGATTACTACCCTTGGCCTGATATTATAAAAAAAATTGTAGGGTAAATGTCAAAAATAACTAATTTTTTCTTAAAAATGACTATTGCACTACAAATTAAAATTGTTCCCCTAAAATTAGTAGTGAGTTATAGGTATATGCTTGCAGGAATTAAACATCTACCATTTTCTATAACCTATTTTAACCATATACTACCATTTCTATAACCACAACTATATTATCTTATTATTGTATTCATCATTCATCATTGAAGGGCTTAATCACATTAACCCTTCCTTAGACGGCTTCCACCACTTTCTGTCTTGAGCAACTTGCAACCAGTGTGTCCTTCTTTGTCTGGGCCATTCTGTCATTCGTTTGGTCCATCTGTTGTCACTAAGTTGTGAAATGTGGCCCATCCATCTGTGTTTGCTCTTTCTAATGCTTGTTATGATGTCTGTCACCCCAGTTTGTTCATGGATCCAATTTCATATCTCTCAAGCTTATGTTCAACATCATTCTCCATTTTACCTTGAGCCACTAAACACACATTTCTAGTACTGTATGTTTATGCCCAAATTTCACTTTCATAGGTCATGATTGGTACGGTAGGATAAAATTATTCAATATCTTGTATTTGATTTTCATTGAGGTCTTTCTGTTGTAGATGATGTCCTTGAAGTTGCTGAATGCTGCCCATTCAGGTGTTATTCTTCTTTTTATTTTTATCATGATATCTCCTCCTTTAGTTATTGTTACTTTAGCCAAGAGTAGCTGGCCTCCCAATTTGTGGTGTAGGCACGCTGCTTGTTCCCTTGCTGCATTCTAGGAAATTTAAAACCTTTTGGTGGCCTCCACCGTTCCTCATCCTGCAGGATCAGCAGCTTCTCCGAGTAGGCCAATTTCCGGCGATTGACCGAGCCAATGTCCTTAAAACCAGGTAGAACGACGTTCTCTTCAGCCGTAGGTGGAGCATCCTCCTCAGCTCCGGGTGGAGCTCGGTTAGCAACTGCAAACAATTCAGTCAGCGGGCGGCACCGCTTAGCCTCCTGTGCCAGCTCTTCATCATTCTTTCTCTTTCTCCGCATGCTCATTGGCATGTTTAAACTAAAAAGACAGAAAGAAACTGGATAAACTTAGCACTACACAAGTAGGATAAATGTACGGTATATTAGCAAAAAAGTATGCATAAATATGTTTATAGTTCATCTACACAACAGTCACTAAAAGTATTATGCAACTGAGTCCTTTTCCACTACTAGAAATCAAAATTTTCTATGTGTGTTTGAAAGTCAATCAAACCAGGATTCGGTAAACTATCAGTTACTCATGTTTAAAATTTACTTTAAAAACAATTTGGATCTAAATAATTACATATAATTTTTAATGGCTATTTCTATCTATTTTTCATTAGATTAGAGAAAAATATAAAATAAATTAAAAAAATAGCTTACTTGTTATTAATTTGCAAAACTCAAAATTTAATTCAAAACTTGCACAAATATAATCGGAAGTAACTGATTTAAATATCGCGCTAGTAAGTAAGTAGGTACCTAGGACGTACTAGTTTAAGTCTCCCACTGATTATGCAGGAAGATTATTCAGTTGGTTTATCATACCCCCGTCACACATTCAATCAATATTCAATTGCGGTAGCGCTATTTAGGCAGATGTTAATTCTGGCTGGCTAGCTGTATCCATTGAATTCTTTCTGTAAATTTGTAAGCATTGCAACATATTGGCCCCCAGTTAAAATAACTGTCTGACTTTCTTATTTTCTTGCTCGACTTGAAACAATGCAGAGGCGCTGTGATTGGTCCACAGTGTTGTTGATTCGAGTTTCAGTACAAGCGAGCCTCTATATTATACTAAATATATATAAAGCAGAGAGATGGAATTATACTTATACCTATATGACTAGAGCTATTAGCTCTATTATAATAGAGCTAACTATTTAGTTTTTCACGGCGATTCTTACAGTATAAATTTTGTTCTTTAAAAACATATTGTTTGCTGATATAAAGGGTGCCCCTGAATCCTGGTTTAAGATTTCAGGAGGCTCTGAAGTGTAATCTTTTTCATGAAAATACCAGTAACAAAAAATTCTAGCTTTAAAAGGGGCACTGGGTTTTCTTTTTTGAGGAGGTATGTGCCTCAGGTGTCTCAATGCTGGGTATGGCACTGCACATAATATTGAATCTAGCATAAACATGCAGTAATGTTATACCCCCCAGAACTGTACTACATATGTATGTAATATTTACCCCCTTTACTATCTCCCGTAACTGAATGAACTGATAAAAACACCACCAATTAGTATGACGTGCTCCAGATGTATTCTATGGATCACGTATACCAAACTCAATGTACTTAAATCAAATGCCACAGTATATCAATAATAGAATATACATATATAAACATAATCGTATCCAATCGTCCTGCCAACAGATCCATCTTTTGCTGCTTGCTTCATTTCTCAGAGCTCTCCAACACAACCTCACTCCTTGACATTCACGTTTTGACTGAATTCGGTCTCTTCCAATCATCCTTATCCCAGGATCACACTTCCTCTTACTTTCCCCACCTGAGATTTCACCTCTCAATCTCCCCACAATCTTCACTATAATTACCAAATCGACCCCTTGCCATCCCGTTGAAACTACTCTCAGACTTCCCTGACACCTGGGAAGCACACTTTGACCAAGCCCTTTCTGCACTCTGCGAAAATGGCGCCCTGCACCAAAAATGGCAAGATGGCTACCAAATAAATTCACTACACATATACTAACAAGCAGTTATACATAGTTATACAAATTAACATAGCATCAAAGCACTGATTTTTGTATATTTTAAGTGATATATAGTTATACATAGTTATACAAATTAACATAGCATCAAAGCACTGATTTTTGTATATTTTAAGTGAATCATAGTAGCAAGACTTGGAACAGTTTCTGCAGAGTAAATGTTTCTGTGGATTAAAGAGTCCTGGCTGGGACCTCAGAAGAAGCAATGAATTCAGTGTCTAGGGACCCAAAGATGCGCAATGTTGTGAGAGTTCGTTTTCTTGGAGAAAGCCTCTTTTAGGCCTGTGGGTACAATTGATAAGATGAAGAGGTGCTCTTCACTACTGAGTTTTGACTCCTATCGATGAAGGCTTATAGGTAGTTGGGCTTCAAATTAAACAAATTAACAAAACTGCCATGTGGGCCTACAAAGACGACCAAATAACTGTTCTTTCAATATGTTTTCAGAAATTCTGAATATATATGTTTGTTGTACAAAAAGCATAATATTTAAATTATATATAATAATATTACAAAATAATACTCATTGTGTATGATATGTATATTCGATTATGTCAATAATTGAATAATACTTTTAGTGAGGTATCATTCTTTCCTTGTGCTAGCCGCGGCACAACTTCGAACAGTCTGCTGCTTTCACCTCTTTCGTGAATGTATTGAGTAGGTTTTTTCATCACTTTTGGCTCTCTGAAGCTGAAATATAAAATATAATAGTAATATAAGAATATTATATTGCATCTGAGCATGGAATTCAATCCATCCAATGTTAGCCCATAAATAATTCCATGGTGCATTGTGATTAGATGTTTCAATGATCCAACCATTTGGAAGTAAACCTTTGAGACTAGTATAGAGGTCAAAGACTTGAACAGTAGAGCAGAGTAGAATCTGATTCGAGTGTTGATGGGTTGATAAACTGCATTCTACAATCTCCAGACTTGATGTATTGGTAAAATGCCAGCTTGGTAGAAGGCATCAAACACAACCAAGTCAGGAAAGAGCAGGAGCAGAGTGATGACCATCCAGCAGCAGGTGCAAATGCAGAGTGAGCTGTGACCATAGACTTTAAATAGAATAACAAGACTACACATGCCACATCAGTGTAAGCTAAGAAAGCATTATCAGGTAATTAAAAAAAATCAGCCTATCAAAATGTCTGGGTGGCAAGACTAGTGCTTTGCATTGTCAATAAGTGCAAACATTATCATAAACGTTTATTATTTTTACATTTTTAAGTAAAAGTGTTTCTCATTTAACCTTTTATTAATAAAAACAACAATACTTAATAATACAATAGAATTAGACATCTTTAAAGCATATAAGATGAATTATAGAAAACATCAGAGATATGTTTATAAATAAAGGAAAAACGGAATGATCTCTTGTCAGGTTTATTGTTTAGCGACAATCGTTTTGCCTGCATATAAGATGAAGTTTCCCTCCACTATGTTGTAAACAATCATACATATATTGCCCTTAGAAGTGAGGGCATTGATGGCATCCAATCTTATCCAAAATTCATGAAGCTTTTCGTCAGAAAAGCCGTCCATGTACTCTGAGTAGGTTCAGTTAAAGGCAGTGTGACAGAAAACCTCAGAGCCATAGTGAATTATTGTCCAGCCTCCCTTATCTATTGACATGTCACACATGACTGCCGATGTTGAATTGTTGTCCAGCCTCCCTTGTTGATTGACATGTCACACATGACTGCCGACATTGAATTATTGTCCAGCCTCCCTTTTCGATTTACATGTCACACATGACTACCGACGTTGAATTGTTGTCCATCCTCCCTTTTCGATTTACATGTCACACATGACTACCAACGCTGAATTGTTGTCCATCCTCCCTTGTTGATTGACATGTCACACATGACTACCGACGTTGAATTGTTGTCCATCCTCCCTTGTTGGTTGACATGTCACACATGACTGCCAATTTTGTCATGGATTGCTATATGACATGAAAAGTACTAATTAATAATTTAAAAAGAGAACAGTCATATAATATATTGCTTATAATAATTTACTCAGTTATGCACAAATAATTTCCTATACTGTGTATATATGGGTAATATACACATATATATATCTAAGACTCCAGTGCATTTTTTTTTATAGATATGGGCGTTTTGTAGATTAGTCTGTTGCATGGTTATCTTCATACTAAAACCTGTGTGGCACAAATGGCTAATGTTTTGGGCTGTTAACCCAAATGTTGCTGGATCAAGCCCATCTGCGGTCTCAACTTTTTGATAAAAATTATATAAAGAATTTAAGAAAAGGAATATTTTAAATTATTATGGAAATACAATCGATTTATTTAAAAAAATATGATTCTTCAAGTTTTTTTTACTTAATATAAAGATATGTATCTTCCTTATTTTATAATCATTATATAAAAGCTTATAATAAGCTATAGAAATAGTCATTTAGTGGTGTACTACCACTGTAGTTTGTAAATGGCACATTTTAAAAAGCAAACTCTGACATGCATGTTCCTTTTATACTGTTCCTGTTCTGTCATTGGTTGTAGCGCGTACTCGATTGTGATTGGCTGTGAGGGTGGATGGGGGAATTGAAAATCATTTTTACAAATAAAAAGGATATTTCTTATGATAATATGTCTTTCAGTAGTATTAGCAAAACATGTGGGGTGTAGAAGATAATATAACTTTCTCACTTAAAATCTTTTGATGGATTACTTTGCAATTTAATGTGATGAATAGACGATCAATATTTAGTGTTTGAATTATGGAAACTCTAAAAGATTGCAATAAATAATATATTTACAGTTGCGCCAGAAATGTTCTCAACTTGGCAAGAAGTTGCGCTATTTTATAAAAAAATTGGTAAATGTTGCACTTTGTAAGTTTACATTTCATTTTAAATAATTACAAACTGGTATATAAATGAACAGGGTTTTTTTTATCCAAAGACAGCGGTGGATAAATTTTCAAAGTTTCTCTGATATTATTAAAATAATTCTAGACCTTGTAAATTAAAAGAGTTGGTTAAGTAGCATAAATACGTTGTATATTTATAAACTAACCAAAAATTTCTTTAAATTAACAGAGTGCATTAGAGTGTATTTATTTCTAACAGCATCCTCCAATCTATTGTCGGTCGGGCAACAAGTTCTTCTGTCATCTTTATCTTTGCATGCTACTATGTATTACCATGTTAATACTACGAGAAATATGATAACATTTCAATAAGTATTTAAAAAAGAGTCATTGCAATATAATCCATTAATTTAAAGTTACAAATATTATATAATATACTAGTTTTATTATTTATATACTACTCCTATTTTATAAAGGAAATATATAAATAGTATTTTTATGCATTTTAATAAATTCAATGCAGGCAATTTTGACTTGGTTTTTAATATATATATAGTTATACCATAGCTGTTTGCTTCACGTAAATACATATGTATGTAAATATATGCAAAGCAATACTTCTCCTAAAGGTCGGGGTCGTCCACTGTAGAAGGTCCAGGAGTCCCAAATAAGTAGCTGATATGGAGCTATCGCCTTGTTATTCCCTCGGGGATGTTTTATATTTAAAGGCCTGTAGAACAGGGGCTTGAGTGAGACAACTACCTTAAGTATATTTCGGTGGAGCGGATAAGTGAACTATGTATGTATGGCCTTATTTATTTTAGCTGACGATTATATACAATTCACCAGATATATTTCGCATTAAAAGGGAAATATGAAAGAATTAGATCGCTTGCAAAATTTTTAGAAGGCAAGTTATAATGAAGAATATATATATCTTCTCATCAGTAGACTCTAGAAGATAATTAAATCAATCTTTAGAATTCTCTTGAGGAGGGAGCTAAGTTATTATTAACATCGACATTATATTAGTATCATTAAATTGATACTATGTATATATATATATATGTATGTGTGTTATATTATAATGAACCTATTTTTTTAACTTTTAGGTAAGGAAAATGGAGAAATCATCTCGAATATGCCATTTCTTTGTTGGTGGTTGGTGTCGCCATGGCGATCATTGCTGTTTTGAACATAGACTTCCTGAAAATGGAAAAATTGAGCCCCCAAAATGTTCTGACTCTGCTCAAGACCTTGTTGATGCAGATCCTACTGATCAGACGCCGTGCTGGTACATTCTACAGAATGAAACCTGTCCCTATGGAGCTTCCTGCTATTATTCTCATGCATTGGCTAGAACTATTATCAGTCAAAGAAACCGGCCCAGTCGGAAGGGAAATACTTGCGTTTTCTTTGCGAAAGGTTTCTGTAAAAGGGGAGACGATTGCGAATACAATCACAATTCACCTGGTGGTCCTGACAAGGCATCCGAAAAGTTAAATTTAGCCGATTTTATTCCAGAAACGTTATCTAATAAAAGTGGAAATGCAGACACTAGGAATAAACGAAGACGCAATCGGGGTAAAAAGCCTCCGCAGGATGGTGCTAGTTTAAATTCGCATAAAGACTGTCGGACTGTCAGTCAGTCTTCAGATAGTAAAGCAAAAGAAAGGCGGCAACCTTCCGATGCTAAGATAAATAGAACTTCCGCGAATAAAATACGGTGTGAAACTGATCCAAAGGAGGCCTATGAGAATAGGAGAGCATTATTTCGCAATCCACCGGTGCGTGCTAACGCCCAGTGCGGTGATTCTAACGGCCAATCGGGTCTTCATACCAACCGAACGCCGTCCTCCACGTCTTACTCTAATAAGAACGCCGACAGTGCTTGTTCCAGGCAGCCTGCTTCCCATTCCAACAGTAAAGAAACCGTTAGTGGGGCAGCAGTTGGGCGCGTTGCAAGTGACATGTCCAAACTGAGCTTATCGACACCGTTGTCCGCCGGTCAAGCTCTCCCATCTGAAGGAAGATTACCTCAACCGCGGCCATCACAGGCGCGACCATGTATGTCGCGACATACGGAACACAATTCCTGCCTTCTTTCGGATTTGACGGATGAAATTGTCGCTCGGTTAAATGAAAATGAAAGAAATCAGTTGAAGAAACGTTTCACGAAGGATAAACTGGCCGTAACAGTTCACAGAGGAGTGGAGTTATTCCGTCTCCTCTTTTCTTCCTCAAATCCTGATTGGGTGAGTTTCTTCCTTTATAAATTACAAGCTTATTTCCTACCCCAATTCTAACTCGGAAGAAATGTTTTCAGCCATATGATGTCGGTGAAGTTGCCCTGGAGATTGTCTTTCCGCCGCGGTATCCGCGTGAGGTAATCTTGTCATTTGAGTAAGTCTGTTTGACTCCTTATTGTTAACACTTTTGTTCTTGGGTGTTTTTTTTCAGCACGTGAGAATATCAGTTGAGGGAAGTGAAGTGCTTCCGAAGGCGCTGGTGGAGTGAGTATTGTCAATAATTATAGGTTGCAATCCAAGTATTCTGTTTTTTTGTTGATATTATATGCATTGTCGTTATATAAGGCGGGTAATTTTATATTTTTTTATATTTTAGTCATTTAAATGAATCAATAACGGATTGGATTGAAAGTCAGCACCTCAAAATGATGGATAATGGAAGGATAGAACTGTATTTACGAGATTTTCTGCGTTGGTTGGATAAAAGTCTGGAAGATCTTTTTACTCAGGGGCTTGTTAAGGTAAATCGGTATTATTTTTTAACTCTTGTATGTCGCTTTTTTGTGCTTGTGCAGAATTAGTTACGCTTGCATTAATATACTCTTCATATCCGTGTTTGTGTATTTTCCATTGTAACATATTATATGCAGTTGTATTAGTTTTGGATATTTTAAAAGGTGTTTCTGACCAAAGTTTTGTGCGCGCATTTTTAGTACAAAAATGAGCTATCAAGTAAATATTCGGCATGTTCCGCGAAAACGGGAGATGAAGACGCCACTTCGTCCGACGACGACGAGCAGGAGGATGATGATAATGAGGAGGGCTCTTCCTCGACAGTTTCTGGGGCGGAGGAGGACGCCGAAGACGACGTCAACGGTTCCGGGGTTCAACGACCTCGATCCCAGCACCCGAGCTGCCTGCTTGATCCCGTGCGCAAGGGCTGCGAGGTCTACATGCGAAACCTTCAACTGCTCGAGAGTGTCGCGACCGTCTGGCTGCCCCAGCTCAAGCTCCTGCTCCGGTGTTTGCGCTGTCGAGCCCATCAGGACTGCCTGGTGAGGGGGGAGGTGGGCCGCGGACCGAACCACCTCGTCTGTCCACGCTGTAGCTCGGAGCTGGCGGTGAAGTATCGACCCGCGATGCTGCACCCCTTCACGTTTGTCGCGGGCTTCCTCGATCTCATGGGCTGTGTTGCGGATGACATGATATTCGCGGACTGTCGGGCCAAGGCCGCCTGCTCGGAGTGTGACCGGGAGGTTGTCATGCAGGTACCTCCTTATTCTCTTTGTCTCACTACGGATATTGCTTTTGTATTATATATATAAATTTAAATGTTAATCTCTGAGCGTTTTCCAAAAGTAGAATCATTAAAACGATTCCAATGTCGTTCTTTAGGAATCGTTTATTCTAAAAGAAGGAATCGTTCGGCGTTACCATAGAAATTAAGTAGGTCACGTGACTGATTCTCGACACACCTCTGCTCGTGTTTAAATGGAAGCGCGAAAATGAATTTGAGTTTATATATCAATGAAAAGATTTGCATGAATATTATTTACTTACTTTGTTTATGTAATGTATTTACCGATTCATTTGGAAATATTGAGTTTACATCGATTTGCTTTAAAATGTTGTCTTTCCTTTTGTAGCTCCATTTTAAATTAATGACAGCCAAAGGAATCGTTCTTTCCAATAGTTATATATAAATACATATATGGTCAGGGTGGCCAGGGGTACGTCAATTTCTCTCTATATATACGTGGATTTTAAATGAAACCTTTCCTAGAAACAACAGCAAAATTTGCTGCCAGGCCCGCATATATCTCGTTTAGGAAGTTTAAATGATTTCTGTACAAGTTCTTTTAATATCTAGAATAGATATTTCTTGTTACATTTTTTGTAACTCTTGGCTGGTTGAACTATTTTATCGCTAACATTTCTTTATACATACGTAGCATATGTTATTGTACACAATTATACTAGGTATATTGGAGAGATAAGAACGTGCATGTAATCTATCCTGGTTCTTGTAACTTTGTAATAGCCTGCACGCTGTTTGTGTAAATATTGCTAATGGACAATAGGGAGGGGTACATGTTTACTATACATTTAGCTGCAGTTCCGTTTGTAGCAGTCTTTTGTTGTGTCGACCCGCCTATTTTAGTGTAGTTAGGTTAGTGTGACTGACCTGTAAAAGATATTGCTAAACTATGAGATTGGCGTGCGAATTTCTGCAGACTTCTGTTTCGAATTATTTGCTGACAGTTAATTGCCTCCTTTTTTCTACTAATTAAATGAAGTGTTTTGTTTTCAGAATTTACAAGCTGGATGCATTAATTCGGTCCGCTGTTTTGGTTGCCATAATAAACTCACTCTGACCTTTGACGGTGTGCGTTTTACGCAAATCACTCCCGCTGAAGACTTTGGTAATTACAACTGCTTATTATAATAGCATCTGGCAATTCGTCAATATATTCGTGGTCACTTATGTATGTAGATAGAGTCAAACTCCGATTATAATGGGCTTTTGCTTGCAGGAAACGCTGGAGCTGGTCGTGTGGTTGTGAAGAAGCCAAAGAAGCCCCAGGACCAGCTCTTCCAGGAAGGCAAAGCCCTGCCGAACGAGGGTGCCTGCAAGCACTACAAGAGAAGTCATCGGTGGCTTCGGTGAGAGGCCCACCTTTCTTTCTTTGTTTGTTTGCCTTGGGTGGAGGGGATCACAATATTCTGCCTTTCTCTCTGTTAGCATGATAAGTCCTCCATTGAGGGAGAATTGATAGTTTGAGACGACACTTAAAAAAGCGGGGAACGTTTTAGACGTATTGATTGAAATATTACTGTTAATTTTATCTTCTTTTTTTTAATTGTTATTTTTAAATCAGTTTTATTAATAATATTAATATTAATATATGTATATTTGTTTTCTCAACTCCCAAAAGTAATATAATTTCATATATAATTTGCAATGTATTTAAATTTAATTATAAGCAATAAAAACATGTTTTAACTTTATAGATATTTTAAACTAATCACTTAGTCCCTAATTAAAGGCATAAGCAAATACTATACAACGTTTTTCCTTTACCGATCTAGGCTAATACTAACGAATGTCTATGTTCTCTCCTAAATGAAGCCATCCTGTGTTAGCGATGGAATTGTCTTGGCTAAACAAGCTTAAATATAAACTTGGAAGAAAATTATACTTCTGTTAAAAATAAAGGTTTTAGGGTTGTTTTTTACTGCCTTCGTTATCTCGCGATTGTCTTTGTAAAACGGTCATTTGTACGATTGCGAATAGGATTAATAAATAATCATTATCTTAAAGAGGCCTGATTTACGCCTAATTCTTATGTACCTTCCAAAAAAGTAAAAATGACTTTCGTAGAATCAAATTGAATATATTATTATGAAACAAGCATCGAGTTTTTATTATTCTTATCTATTCAATGTTTGAAGCGATACAATGTAAAATATAGAGTCAGGAAAATAGGTCTATCGCCTGCTTGGATCACTCTGATCTAAAGTAGTGATTCAAATAATACCAAGTAGGTATATATATACTGTTATAGTTGAGGTGTATTCTTGATGCTTTTCAGTTTCCCGTGTTGTGGGCGGGCCTTTCCTTGTGATGTTTGTCACGAAGAAGTAGTCAACAATGATCACGAAATGGTGTTTGCGCATCGCATGATCTGTGGATTTTGTGCCAAAGAACAGGTAACCTCACAGAGGCGCTGTGGTCATAAGGATGCTTTGTTATACATAGCATACATATATTATGCAAACTAGACCTGTACTTGTATGACTAGATTATTGTGCTGTACATGTTAGTTTGACAATTTGGTCAATTTAAAATTAGAGCTATAAGATTTTTAATCCAGGCATTAAGCAACTTATATTTTGCTACTTTTAGATTGTTTAAAACACGGTTCATAGCGCAATATTTCTTAAAGATTTGCTTAAATCACTAAAGCTATTTATTTCAGCCTTAAACACCATTTTAAAAACGTATGTCATATTTTAAATTTTCCACAAATTTTCTTCTGGACGTTCTTTATGAAAGTTATGCTATAATATTCCTTTACTCTTGATTTGTCGTTAATGACATGGCTGTAGGCATTCTCACAAGAACGGCCCTGTGTGGCATGCCACAAGCACCTCACCAAAACGACATCTTCTCACTGGGATGGAGGCAAAGGATGTCGTGAAAAGACAACCATGAACAGGTAGGTCGTTGGGAGAGATAGCACTCCTGCGTCTTGTAATTTAGATTTCAGATGAAGTTCTGGAATTAACTGCACATTGAGTTAACCTGTAACTAGAAAGCAAGTAAGGAAGCAATTATAAAAGTAATTGCATAAAAGATTTCAAAATATAGGGGAATCAGTAATTAATTTACTAATGACTAGATAAGTAGTTGCTTCTTTGCTATATTATTGTTACTTCTTTATACAAGAAGTTGATTCTTTACTAAACGTATAATATCCACGTGTGTGTCATGGCTTGTTCTGATTGGCTATCGAGCAACCACTGAGCGTCGATTACGCTGCCTCTCTCACACACAAACCAAATATGACGAATGTTGCGCTTAAAAAATAGGACATGCCTACTTTCTCTATAACTTCGTGTCGTTGCTATTAACAAATTCAAGGTCAAAGAGGAAAGAAATGGCAGACGAGGGGGTTTAAAACGAAATTCACTTAAATATGTCGATAACTGTACATATACATATGTTAATTTTATCCATATATATGTACAACTATCGACATATATGTACAATTTTGGACATATATGTTAATATTATGGTTATAATAATAACATATGTGCATTTTAGTGACAGTTATCCACATTTATTGACATATATGTATATAATTGCACATATTATATGTCAATAAATGTGGATAACTGT
>JAYRBW010077428.1:0-24576 GCA_036023295.1 Invenusta paracnida | reverse complement strand
TTTAAAAAATGACCGTTCTTGTGGTATTCTAATATACCTTCTGTACGTAGGTTGCTCGCATGAGCTGCATGAGCTAATAACCTACTGCCGTAGGTTTAGATACAAATTTTATTAATAAATTCGTCACTGTAGGCTAAAACAAATCAAAAGATAATTATCTCAATGCTGTAGTGCCAATCTGTTTGTAGCCAGGAGTATGTAGCGGGGTTTGAGCAAGAAAAGGAGAGGGGTAGTATAGCCAAGTGGATTAGACTCGTTCCTTCAAGCCCATAGGTAGCATGTTCGAACCTCGGTGCATACCTAATTCTAGCTTTAACAAACTGGTTTGCGCTGCAGCATAAAACTATATTTATAAAATAGATCTACTCTTCTTCAAAGTAAATAATAAATTATAAGTTAGTTTCATTCTGTAAGACTAACTAACTAACTAAATAAGTAAAAAGTATAAACTAAGTAAATAAAAAAATCTTAGTTGAAGAAATCAATTTTAATGCTGATATCATGACAATATAACTTAACTGGTGAGAGGATAAGTCGCTTTTTATTTGACGTTATCGAAAGCTAAGCTAAGCTAGCGAGTTTTTGTAGAATGACAGATTAAATACATCGTAAAAGCACCCTGCCTGACGCCTCTGACTTATACTCACGTAAATGTATGTTCCCTGTAGAAGCACTTCATTCTCTATATGGAAGACAGACCATTTGCCTATAGGGACGGCTGATGTGGTGCTGACAACAGACATGGGAAATCTATCTCGGTATCTCTGCAGATATTGGTGTGGCATTTCAAGCACCCGAATTTGCATAATCATTCCACGCAATTCTTGTTGGATCGACTGAAAATAAGACATTATGTTTAAAGATGTATACACTCACTTATATGTATATTAAATATGTGAAATAAATTTGTATATAAAAATGATTAAAGGATAACATTGATATAAATCTGACCATTATTAATGCCAGTTATTATATATTATTTCTAAAAAAGATTATTATTACATTATTATACAAACATTATCACTAAATAAACCTTGTTAAATCCCAACAGAAGTTATCTTGATAGCTACAAAAAGGGAAATATTACTGTGTTTTATGTTAAAATTATAACGATTATATTGGAGAGTAGTGCAAAAATAATATGCAAATATTTTCTACCTGGTGCTTCAATGCATTCATCATGAAACGCATTGACTCTTCACGATTCTTTGAAGTAGATTGTAGCAGTCGAGGAATCCCAATCCGTCGCTGATTTGCCCAGTCTGCCGTTTCACTTCTAGTGTCAATAGGTCGTTTGTAGATAACGTCGATTTTACTCGAAGGTAGGGCCAGTCCTCGAAAAACCATGCCCATCCAATTGTTACATTCCGGGTTGTTTCGGCACAACTTCAACAATTCTATATTGATAACCTCTACAATAAACACCCAGGCTTCAAGCTTGGTTAAGTGGACATCGTCGATATTCTCGCGACGACTTAACATAAAGTTGTTAGCTCGGTTGAATATTTGTGTAAAGCCAAGTTGGCTGGTATAATGTCGAACCATCGGATAATCATCGTTCTCATTGTCGTTATTAGCTTCATTCCAGTTATAAATCTGGGAATCAAGTATTCCGAACGTATTTTTGAAAGCCTGTGTTTCACCTAATTCCGTGAAAAGGAACCCTCTAAACATTTCCCGTAAACTTTCATAACCCCCTTCGGAGTTCCATTCGTGGCGAATAGAGTTCCTAGCTTCCCTGACGTCTCTTGAAATAGCACCGATTCTCTTTTGGTTATTTATAGCTTGGGGTATGTCATTATTGGGAGGTCGTTCGGAATGACCTCCATTATTATTTTCCTCTTCCTGGATATTCGCAATCGGTTCCTCTTGACGACTGCGATGAAATTCATTTCTAAATGATAGAGAGATTTCGCTACAGAGGCGACTAATTTCGTGATCTTCAAAATCATTGTCAAAAAACCGTTCTGAAAATATAATAATGATTTTATTATTTAACAAATCTGAACTATAGTTTTATAAACTATAGAAAAATATCAGTTACTGACCAATATTAACTCTATAGGTACTGACTATATAGGCTTCAAAAATAAGAAAATAGACTTTTGTTTAAGAAATTTCGAAAAATGAGTACCAAACTACTTATTTATGTTAGATAGGTATACAGATCGTTTCTATATAGGAAATTCCTACAGTTAACTAAAACTATAACCCACTGACAGCTCTCATTATCATATTTATCGATAATAAATGTAATCAATTTTGAAACTAGTTCAATATGTAAGTATATCTATAATGGAGGATAAATTAATGCATTCAAATTGTATCAACGACCAATTAATATAGAATAATAATTAATTTTAGTAACATAATGAAATATTTATTTCAATTGTAATGAAAGTTCAGTTTCATTGAAAAAATAGATATGCAAGTTTAAAATATCCAAGCAAATATTTTTTATTTAACACTGATGTTTCTAGAAACGAACTAATTTCATTCATTAATTGTATTTTGATACCTAAAGTTTTCTATGATGATAAATGATTTTCCGATAAATTATACTCTTTGTATGCGTGCATAACAAGTCAATATAAAACTGCAGTTTACGTGCTTAAATATTAAAATTTAATGGAATGATGTAATTTTCTTGGATTTATTATTAATGACCAAAATGTAAATATAAAGGTAGCTTTATTTTATAATTACAGATAAATAAGTAAATATCTTTATAAAAAACCGAGAGTACATATTATACGCTTACCACCCTGTAGAAGTTCTACCAAGGTCTCCATTATCACTTCATGTCTACCGTCAGTCATTAAAAGTCCATATTTGAGTCGACAATTTCTGATTAATTTACAAATGTAGATCCTCAATTTAATAACAATTGCTTTCTAAAATGTAGCTTCTATATAGAGTTTCTACAGTAGCTTCACTCTTCTTATATAAGTGTATTTATTTTACTTCCATACGAATAGCTTACGTATAATTTGTTGACAATAACGGACTAAAATAGACACTGATGTGTGTCATATTTGTGTACGTTATATGTTTTTATATATTTCGTATTATAGAGTACACATAGAGAAACAATTGAAAGGGCGTTGCTATAGAATCTTACATAAAATAAAATAAAATCTATATCTCGATAGTTACAAGTTAACCACAAATACGATGAGTAGATATCATAGAGTTTATATAGAACAACTAGAACAACAGCTAATTCATTTAAAGTCTATGGTACATATATATATAACAAATACAATTTTATAATTATTAGGTAAATAATAAAATATTCAAAATATTACACGTATTTAAAAAAAATGACTAATATTGTGAAAATGTTTTAGCATGGAAAATTCGGTTTATGACTGCTGTAATCACTAAAATCTAAACGTTTTGTTTTTCCAAATGCAAGACAATATGCAGGTAATTTATATATTTTTATAGCAAAAATATCATTAAATATTTTTTATATGCATATATATTGTATATATTCTTAATAGGTAATTATTCATCATTTCTTTTCAATTTGTATATTAATTTGCAAACAGTACATTATGCACATTTATTGTTATTAGAAAGAACTGATATGCTTGGATATGTATATATTCACATCATCTATTCCAGTTTTTTATGCTTATATTATAAAATCGCTGTGTCCGCCCCTGAGCTTCAAAGGACAATCATTTCAAAATCTTAAAGTTGTTAACGCATGCCTTGTTTTGACATGATTGCTAGTGATCATAAATGATGTTTATGTTAGGTACATATCTATCTTTCTATATATAGATTTCACCCATAAAGTAATAAACTCTTATTGATTTCATATAAATCGCGGTGTAAATCGTCGTATATAAATAGTAGTATTGAACTGCATACAGAATCAATAAGAATTGAAACTCTGTCTATTATTACTATTATTACTCAATTATTTTGGTTTCACCCATAGGTTTCACCCATATATTAAGGGAAATAATAATTTGTCTAAAAAAATCGATTAGATATCAATTTTTTCGCGAATCAGAATAGTAAGTATTATGAAAATATATCAAGTAACTCGAGCTTATTGAAGCAAGTACAAAATTCGCTAATCAGTTACATTATAATTCTAGAGATTTGTATGATTCATTTCAGAATACCAATTAAGTTTTCTTGTAGTCCGTTTCCTTGGATAACTTTCTCATGAGTCATGACTTCAACATCAAACCTCGTTTCAGAAAAACTTGTTCGTTTTCAGGAACAAAGCAACTGAGGAACACACAACAGCAATTTGATCTATTAGTTCATTCAGAAATTGCTGAAATGTTTCTCTAGAAGGTAGTAGCAGTGTTTACTCGATGATGAATAAGGCCGATATTTTTGTTTATAGCGACTGTTAGATTGACATTTCGCCCTCTGTTACCTGCAATCTGTCGACGTATGGGTCTTCCCTTAGGAGTACGGCCTCTTGTACGTTGAGTGTATATATTGTAGCCACATTCGTCAATTTATACGATATTGTCCTGCGCTCGCAGAGGGGTAAACCCTTGTGCATACTCGCGTCGTAGTTCGAGACTTCGGGGTGTATTGCATTCAAACCGGACATTCGCTTCTTTTCCAGCATTCTTCATTGTTATTAGTAAACCGTCTAATATTCTTGAAAGTGTTTGAACACATATAGGTGAAGAGTGTGGAAGTTTCCTACGGATTTCTTCATTAATACATTTCAATGTCGAAAATGAATTATTTGCAAGATGTTGTTCAACAAGATCTCTCATTTCTTGGTTTACTTTGTGATAAGTTTTTCCTCCAGTCGGGATACTATCTTCTCTATCTTGTTGAATATACACACGAATCACAGAGCGTGCAGTCTCTCTGTTGATACCAAGAGTATTAGATAAAACGATATAATCTTGGTCTTCGGAATTGAATGCAGCTATTAATATTCTACGATCTCTATTACACACACAATTTCTCGGCATTATTTAAAAAATTATTTGAAATAAAAGTAAATTACTCTTATAATGTATTTATATACTTCATAATATGATGAATAGTATTGAAGTTACGTATTATTATGAAAATGTATTATAGGAAAATGAACTTTCAATGTGGTAAATAAAACTCATTAACTATTAAAATATGGTAAATAGTTATCATTTAATTATACGGTGAATTTATTAAATGGTACTATATTGAATTATTTATTTTAATACAACTCACTATGTGTACTAAAGAACTTATTACTTGTTAAATATAATTTACTATTTGTATAGGTACATACATTAGGTAATATTTAGTTACATTAGGTAATATTTAGTTACATTAGTAATTTGTTCCAAACTCGGCCAAAAATACATATTTTGCTATTTTTACCACACTGTATTTCTTAAGATGAATGTAAATGTTTTATACTAATTTTATAGATGCCTTTGATACATATTTAGCAAAAAATGTTATTCAATATGCTTATACTATAACTGACAGAAATTTATATTAACCCATTTTTTCAGATAAACTTGGCCACCAACCGATAAACTCGGCCATTATTTCAGGTAAACATCGGCCACCTCAGATATGTCTAAGCTTGCGAAGGTTATAATTAAAAAATCATTTACATTTTCAAAAAGCAATAAAAGCATATTATATATATTTACTGAAACCAGATAAATATGTAAATACAATTAGATATCTATAATGGAAACAAAACTATAGGTACTTTATTATATAGTTCGGTATATAGAATGTTATTTGCAAAAGATGAATTTTTTGCCATACTCAATCATCAGTTCAGAAGTAATCCAGCTGCATATTACGTAATCCCCAGCTACAGGCACGTGCTCCATCCACTGGTCTTATTATCTTTCCTTTGAAAATGATGAGAAGGTTCGATCGTTTACCACTAGCACTGATTGTAGTCAGTAATGTTGTAGTTTCACCTTTTTCTCCAGCTGTAATTTGGAAGATTCTTCCTTTCGTTGAAGTTAAAATTCATTAAATTGGGTAAACTTGGCCACGTTTAATTTTTTAATATATATATATTATTATGTATAAAATACATTTTAAATAAAAATATATCGTTCAAAAACAATCTTAAATTGTCATGTAGTATATAAAGTCGCACCAAATATATAAGATATTACAAAAAAATGAGTTTATTAAAATATCAATAAACAGACTTACCAGATAATTTTTCAACGGATATTTGAACAAATTAATGAAACTAGTTATACTTTTTAAATGCATTTAAATTTCAAATTTAAATTTCACAGATATCTCCGTACATAGATGTACTAAATATTAGATTTCAGCGAAATCTATATCTGCCTATTCTCATAGAAATATAAACATAGAAATGTACGTGGCCGACTTTGGACGGTGGCCGAGTTTGGACGGTGGCCGAGTTTGGAACAAATTACCCTATATAGAATCTCTTTAACGTGAAAATTAATATTATAATAGTTATCAAGAATGTGAAAACCTATAATATTATTATAATATACCTATATGTAAGTAATATTAAAATAATTTATAAAGTAAAAGACATAATTATGATATGAACAATTTATATGCAAAATCTACTTATAGTTAATGTTCATTAGTATGTCTATACTACCTGTAGAGACATGTAAGCCATAGACAACTATGCCTATAATACAGTTGTATAGCATAGTTAATTTAAAAGAGATGAAATAAAAATTGATTACCTTTTTTAATTGTTTTATAATTAAACCACAAAATATTTTAACAAAAAATGATAAAATTTTACAAATTTAAATTTTCTTTTATCAGCAAGAGACAATATCATAATTAAGGGAGTGATTATTACAGTCTAATTGAAAATCTATAATCTATACTATAGCTGATAATTCTATAAATAACTGAGAAACAAAGTATATCCTGTTGCTGTAGCTTTGATTATTAGGTGCTAGTTGCGCGTTTACATAAAAGTGATATTAAATTAATGTAAAACATATTCATGTTTCAGCTACCACAATCACCAAAATGTAATGTTTAAAGTCTTGGTAATGTAATGTAATACGATATGATTGGATCAGACAGTATTTTAGTCTTAGTTTTTTGTTGGATCTCTCATATATAACTAGTTGTTTAAATGCGGTTAAGTTGACGTTTTTGGAGAAATAAAGTAAAACACATAAAAAGGCTTTTCGAATAACATATTTTAGTCTCTCTTTTGTTGGAGCTTTCGCTGCTACAATTTTGGCTTGAGCATTTCCCAGAGCGTGTTGTTATATGAGGTCAGATCCGAGCTGTGCGGTGGCCATGGAAAAGGGCCATTTTTGCCAATCCACCGATCCGGAAAGCTAGCATTCGGGAACTGCCTTGTTGCGATGGCAGTATGTACCGATACACCATCCTGCTGAAAATGGGAGGCCCGAAAAATACTTTTCGCTTCTAAAGCCGATAAAAATTCAGTTCGTAGCATATGAATAAAGGAATCAGCTGTCACACTGCCATTAATTAAAAATGGTCCTAACAGATGTTAAGCAGACATGGCCGCCAAGATCATCAATTTTTGTCGCAATTGCTCGTAAAAATGTGGGTTAGCCATGCTCCGCATGTAAGTCTGTTTATAACCTTTGCCTTTGGAATACGTGCATACTCATCGATGAAAAAAATATGATCTCGTCGTCGCACATTGTCATATTTGACCAAAATTTCATGACAGCAAGCACCCCGTATCTCGGGGTCCTCTGGAGATAAGAATGGCACTTCTGTTGCTTTCCAAATTCTGTTTCCCAGGTCTTTCATTTAACCTTCGTCATTGTCGTTCGTTTAATGTTTAAAAACTTCATTAATTATTATAAACTAAAATCAAGCAAAAAACACTTATCGATCCAAAGTCGTAGCGGAATTCTTGACCACTGACACTGTACCACTTGACCACTGACTCTGATTCTTGACCACTGACCACTACCTGATGTTGATGTGCGAAGAAATAAAGTAAGAACAAAATTTAAGTATTTTAAAAAGACAATGAACCGTACAAAATAGAACTTGATTTCATATAAGTGCTTCTATTGCTATGGCAATTATGCACTGTATGTAAAGTAATAGAATCGGATAACACCATATGGTGTCAATTTTATAGAAATGGATTTTATTATAATATGAATGATTGTATATTATAGTCAGTTATATGATATATATAAAGTGTAACAGACTAGGCATCTTCCCAGAAAGATTATATATTTTCGATTTCAATTATCGGTGTTTCTAATTGAATTTGTACTCGTTTTTGCAGGTAGTAGGTACTTAAGTCTCGTAGTGTCCACGTCCTCAACATTATGCCATTTGTATTCTTCTTCTGTAGCATTCCCCAAGATACTCATCATCTCACGTTGACAAATAGCCGCAATTCTTTTTGGCAAAATTTTTCGTCCTACTGGAGTGACTATGATTTCATTATGTGCATTCGTCTGGCGTTTTGTCCAACAGCTTTGCTTGCAGTGATTTTCAGGGATCGAAGAGTAACATATAACAACGCCCACATGCACAAACGCGAGACAACAATTGCGATTGTAGTTCTGGCCATGAAATATCATACAGTATTTCTCCCTTTAGATATTTATTCGCTATTCTTTCTGGAACAATTTTTTGGGTTGCAAGTAGCAAACAATGGTAAATAGTTGCATGATTCTGAATCATAAATTTAAAATGAAAGTAAAAAAAGTAAAACCATTCATAATGCCCTAAAACAAACACAATAACATAACAAATAAGGAAAATATGTAACGTCACATTTTGGTACAACCCCCCTCCCACACGTCAAATTTTCCACAACCTCCTTCCCCTCCGAGCGTGACATTTCAGAACAGCCCATTAATTTAACAGTTTTTATCACATAAAATGAATTAATAAATAAATGTGGGAATTACAAAACTGTAAACAACCAAATTGCCATCATAGCAACACGTTTATTTTTATATTTTAGATGAATATTACATGACATGATTTAAAAGAGTGCACTATGGAATTTAAATATGATATTAATGATATGTTTCCCAACATTGTAACATGTATAAATAGTCAAAATACAATACTTTCGAAGCAATCTATTTTTCAGTAAGTTTAGTAATAGTAATTCAATTTTTTTAATAATATTATATTTATATTAATATTAATAATAATCAATAACAATATCATAATTCTTTGACTTTATTGTATAAAATAATAATTATTTAATTAATTAATGACAATAATCGTATTATAATTCTTATGTAAATCAAATACTGTTTCATGAAATTCAAGATAATTCAAGAAATACAATATAAAATAAGCCCATAATAATAATATTAATATAATTATACTAGTATACTACACATAACATATAAATATATAGTTTAACATTTGTATATAATATGCTAATGTATTATATTGAAAGTAAACACAGGGTTCATACAGATACTTAAGAGTCTTTAGATTTTAGGCCTATCCTTAAAAGTCTTTAAAAATGTTTAATTTTATTAAATTAAAAAGTCTACAAAATACAAATCTTTATAAATATAAATATGACAAATAATAATTTTTTTAAATGCAGTTTAAAACCTTCATTTTATATGTGGATTGAAGAGGGAAATATCCTTACTTTAATATATCCACTGGCACTGTCATTTATATTTAACATTTTATTGTTACATATCATTAAAATTAGTATTATGCCCAGTTAAAGAGTAAATATCCTTAATATAATATATTCACTATCATTAATATTTAACATTTTAAAAGTATTTTTTATATTTTCACAGTCTAGGTCTTTAAAAGTCTTTATATTTTAACATAGTTACTCTGTATAAACCCTGTAAACAGTAATACAGTAACAGTAACACACTATATTTGTTATTAATATATAATAATATATATAAATATAAAAAGTTACTAATACTAATACTGCTACTAATAACTGTAACTAAAAGTTATATTTTATAATTTAAAAAATAATAATATTTAATCAATAATACTTTTATAAAAATTGACTTGCAGCCTTATTTATACATGATAAATCATGATATCAATAACAATGATATTGTACATTATATTAGAATTTGTATGATTCAAGAATTGTACTGCACATTTTAATAATTCCCAAAATAAACAACTCTGTTTATTATTAGTATAATTTCACAATATGTATATTAATATCAAAATACAATATAAAGGAACCATTTTGATTCTAAGATCTCATAAAGTCTAAATTAGCTTTATTTATTAATACCAAATTGAATAAAATAGAAGCAATATTATCATTAATGACTTGAAAAAATATAATTCTTAAAATATATTCATAATATTATAATTATTCTTATAGAAGAATATATACCAATTTGGCTATATATTTATCAATAAAATTACAATTACTAAGTTAATGAACTCCAATTGATTCAATTCAAGTAGGAGAAGTATATAATAAATAAATAACTCATCTCACTTTTTCTATAGTAGTTGAAGCATAATATTATATAATTGTCATATAATGTAGAGCAGTATTGGAAGTTTGACATATAGCCATAGGTGGCACACTTACCCCACATTACCCTATGTATTATATAGTGCATCCATAAAAGGGGGTATAAACCAGCAATAACATAAAAATATAAGTACTCTAAAGCTGATTATATTTTTAAAACTAAGCACATTTACAGGAAACAGTGGTTTATTAAAAATGACAGAATATTAAACATTAAATATCGTGAGGATCCACTTGATCACCAGCAACTTCCACTGTTAGTGCAATATGTCACCATGTGCGGTTTGACATCCTCTGTAACAATTCTCTGTCTTCATTAATTTCATTTAAGATGGCTTTGACCATAGCAATAAGCTGTTGTTGATTTTGTGGTTGACAATGAATAACTCACTTCTTGAGAATGCCCCATAAAGCATTGTCTTGGGTTGTCAAATCAAGGCTATGTGGTGGCCATGGCTCTGGTCCATGTTTCCCAATCCACCTGTTTGGGAATTGGTTGTTCAAAAAATCATCCCTTCTGATTGCCATATGAGCGGGTGCTCCATCTTGCTGAAAAATTGGATTGCTGATTCTACATCTTTGTAATTCAGGTAGAAAGTGATTTTCAAGCATGTCAAGATAACAATCTACAGTAATTCGCCATGGCAAATTAAATATCTAATCAAAGGTCCATCTGAAGTCATGATTTTTTTAACAACCATTTCCCAAACAGTGGATTGGAAAACATGGACCTGTGCCATGGCCACCATGTAGCCTTGATTTGACAACCCCAGACAATGCTTTATGGGGCATTCTCAAGAAGTGAGTTATTCATTGTCAAGCACAAAATCAACAACAGCTTATTGCTGTGGTCAAAGCAATCTTAAATGAAATTGTTGAAGACAGAGAATTGTTACAGAGGATGTCAAACCGCACATGGTAACAAATTGCACTAACAGTGGAAGTTGCTGATGATCAAGTGGATCCTCACGAAATTTATGCTTAATATTCTGTCATTTTTAATAAACCTCTGTTTCCTGTAAATGTTCTTAGTTTTAAAATATAATCAGCTTTATAGTTTTTATATAAAAATATAATATATAGTTTTATATAAAAATTTATATTTTTATGTTTTTGCTGGTTTACACCCCCTTTTGTGGATGCACTGTATATCTCTATATTCATTGAGGCTTATTTTAGTAATGTTAAAGAAGAATATAAAGTTAATATTTATGCAGTAATTTTTATATTTAAGTAATATTTAACTATTGTTACAATATGAACTAGGTAATATTTTTCCTTATAGTGTATGCAAACCTTTAAATAATATATTATTATATATATATATACTGATACTCTTATTAATGTTTTAGTTTTGATGTACTTACTGCTATATAATAAAAATAAAGTAATATTTTCCTATAAAAGAGTAATGCACTAAATAAATTTATTTTGATCTTGTAATAAAGGAAATATAGAATAGCTAGATATCTCATTGAAATATTAATATTGATATTTATTTATAAAACAATTTTAACTTCTATTAGGCTATATAGTTATGTCAGGAAATAACTATTTAAGATAAATATACAAATATAACATTAAGGTACTATTTTTATTCTAACTTCAAACAAAGTGCAAATTAGCTTTATTAGTGCTAAATTGAACAAAAGAAGAAGTAATATTAATATCTGAACATATTATAATTCTTTAAAAAAATATTGCATCATATTTTCCCACAATTCTACATAATTTCTGAAAATATTTCAAGTAATGAAACTATTTATAGGTTATAAACCCTATATTAAGTAAAAAATTGTATTATAAGATAGACTGAAATATGGAAAGTGTTATTCATTATGTAATAATTTTATTAATATCAATATTTATTAAATAGTAAATATACTTTAATATACTACTGCTTAAATTTTTCTAGTAGAACATTACATTCTATAATCACACAGGTTTACAAAAAAAAATCTGAGGAAGGCATGTGATCAGGTGTTTTAAATGATTTTTATATGCTGAATTCACATTTCAAACCCATTTTTCTCTATCACATCGAGTTTTCTTTCTTTCACATACTCAATTATTTCACACAATAATAACCACTATAGAAAAACAGAATACTAACAAATCTAAATCTAAATTATTTTATTACAGTGCATAACTATATACAGTACAGAACAATATAGAACATATACAGAACAATATTATTTTATTAGAGTTAATAACCATATATAGTACAGAACAAACCCAGTACAGAAAGTTAGGCACTCAGAAGTGAGTTTTCTTGGATGATCTAGCATGCTTAACATCTGGTATAGCACACAGAAGCATCCAACAGTAATCTCACATCATGCTAGGGCTTCACTTGCCTTGGTAGTTCTTCTCCATCTGCATGATATCTTGGTGGAATCTTTATCCATGTTCATCATTCCCTGATCCAAGATTTGGGGGAAAGAAATTGAGGTGAGAGTGGAGAAAATGAATCTTCAGAGACATTCAACACCCCATATCTTCATAAGCCTGCAACAATTTTTCAACACGCTCTTGGTAATTGTTTTCTCATGTGTTACCAAGGAAACCATGACAGATTAACTTAAAAAATGCTGTCCATGCTGCTAGCTCCTTTACAGCAAGATTCTCCTTGCATATCATATCCTTTAAAACTTGCCGGATCTGAGGTTCAACAAAGATTCCCTCTTTCAGCTAAGCAGAACTGAGATTTGGAAACAAAGTTTTCAGGTGTTGAAAAGCAGCTCCATTCTTGTCCAAGGCCTTTACAAAATTCTTCATTAAACCGAGCTTGATATGAAGAGGAGGAAGAAATACCTTGTTGATATTCACCAAAGGATTTTCCTGGACACTGTGCTCCTCGAACTCCAGTTCTTCTGAGCATAGTGTTTGGATACAGCCTGGCTATTCCAGAGACAGAGGAAGCAGTAGTATTTTGTGAGACCAGCTTGTGAAGCCAATAACCTTGAGGTCTCCACAAATACTCCACTGATATTGATTGTACTTTACTGCATCTAGGAGTTATTGACTGATACATAAGTATATATATATATATATATATATATAATATACATAAGTACGTATACCCACCAGTTCTATGGCTCCAGTTTCATGCTTTATTTTCTTAAGTATCAATTACATTTAATTTTAAATTTTGTTATTTGCAACTGTTGAAGATTTAGGGCACTAAGGAATGCAATTTATCTGAATTATATTGAAATATTTAAGTTAGACTATATGAGTTCAACCCAATTGTGGTATGTATAAACGAAATAACATGATATTTGTATATCTTAAAAACTAGAAGTAGTGAGTAAAAATAGATATCATATCTGAAATCAGCACCCCAAAATTAGGTTACATCACCTATGTTCATGCTTTCCTCAGATTTTTTGTAAACCTGTGTTTGTAAACCTGTATATGTATCATAAAAATTCTGACAATGAACAGTGCATTGTTAGAATTATTCTTGTATAATAAATATACATACCTATTTATACCTATGAAACTACAATAATATAATTAACTCGATTGAAATTGGTTCAATTTGAGTAGGAAAAGCAAATTTTGAATGAATAACTCATCTCACTGTTTCTGTAGTATTTCAAATTGAAATATATCATTATAATATTCTCATGTAGTGCAGAGAAATATATTGTAATTTTTACATGTATGTGCTATACAGCCATGACCACTTCTAATGCCCATACTTTAAAAACATAAATATTATAATAGTTGTCAATTAATCATACCTGACATTAATCAAATTAATTTTGCAATAAGTCTGCATGCTTCACACACACAGAGATATGTTTTACACATGTTATTACATGTGTTTAAATATCAATCAATAAGAGGTGGCTTATTGATAATTTCTCAATAAATGGGAAATGTGGTGGAAAATATAAATTAAAATCGTTTTATTAATATGTATATATTCATATTTGTATAATATATCTAGCTAGTATATAATGCCTTCTTCATAAAACCTAAATGCACTTTTATAGGTAATACCATTTTATTTTTATTATATAGCCCTAAATACATTAAAACTAAAACATCAATAAAAGTATCAGTATATATAGAATAATATATTATTCATAGGTTTTCATATACTTACTATAGGGAGAAATATTACCTACTTTGTAGAGTTGAACAAATTAGAGTTTAGTTAATATACAAATTGTCATTACATTGTTGAATAAGTTATATAAGTTTGTATATATTCTTATATATGAATATTTCCAATAACAAGCTGCACGTTTTTAGAATTAGCTTTTATCAATTGTTAATGTACTTGTTTTTATGTTCAATTTGGCATTAATACAGCTAATAATTTGCATTTCGTACGAACTTAGAATCGGAAGTGTACTCACTGTGAAATTAGTCAATAAAGTTGTGCATTTTAGAAATTCTTGAAATGGGCAGCAAGATTCTAGAATCGCTCAAATTCGAACATTGTGCACAACAACAATAATATACATATAGTATTTTTAAATGATAGAATTCAAGAAATAGTATTTAAATATATCAACTATCTGCTATCTGATACAATATTTTCTAATGAATTTATTAATAGTAATAAGTAATAAAACAATTTTTATTACAATATTTTAATAAATTTTAAGTTATTAATATTTTTGCAAAATAAAAATATAATTGTTAAAATAATTGTTATTTTAAAATAAGTATAATCATTATTAATTAATTAATACACCATAATGATATATTGATAGTAGTAGTATTGAATCTTTCCTTTTTTCAGAAGTGGTATTGGCCAACGAGACAATATGACTTCAGCTATTGATGCAATGGGTTCAGCTTCAGCCAAGGTTTGCTTATCATTTAAGTGTTTTTCAGCTATAAATATTTTTAGAAGCTTTAAAAATTATAATTCTCTTTTTTTTTATTAATATGTTTCTTAGTATATCTCGTAAATATTAAACTTCATTATATATACTCGTAATATGTAACTTAAATATGCTATTTCTTTCAAATTCTAGAAAACTATTTATCTGTATTCTATTATTAGAGAGCGATTTTTTTAATAGATTTGTTTTAATGCCTTTTATTACATGTTTAAAATTATGTAGGGTATAAATAAATAATCTTTTTATAGGTAGCATAGGTACCCTTCACTGTTTTTAAAATGATATTTCAGTATCTCTTTCTATATTACTTCATTTTTAGGCTCAGAACTTGTCAACAACTATTACTACTGGACTTAAATTGCTTCATTCTGATCACAGACTATATGTTTTAAAGGATCCAAATGCAAATAGGTGATCATTTATTTATAATAATGTATTTTACATTTAAATGGTATAAATAATTAGCATATTATATATAAATAGTAATGTTACATTACATTTTTTAAATAATCATATTTTTTGTATTATATCTAAAAGTAACTATACTTGAAAAATATTTAAACGTATATATTTATAATATACATTTATTAATCAACAATAGTAATATTATTCATGTATAAGTTGATTAAGTTGGCTATGTTTATGTACAGCCACAATACTGGAGTAACAGTAATTAAAAAATTAACATTATCAATTTATTGTAAATGATTAAGGTTTAAAATATTTTTTGTAAGATCATTATCCGTTTTGTTAAATAATGGTAATCTCAAATATTATAAAGCTGGATATAAAAGGAGATTGATGGTTGTAGCTAACATACTGAATAACTACTTACAGAAGTACTTTTTGTTTATTAATTTTTTTAAATGGATTGTATTATCAAACTATTCATTTATTAATAAAGATATAATTTAAATTCAAATGTTATATTTATAAAAATTTAAACTTTGTAAATGTGTAGTTCAATTTCAACATTAGTCAGCATTTAAAATGAGTTATTTGTCATGTATATCAACAAAAACTTAGTCAAAATTACTGTAGTATAAAAAGGTTTTTAGTGTAATCATTCAGGATTATATTTTAATAAAAATTTCCAATTTTTAAGTTTACCATTGATTAACAATTAGAAAATGCAATGTAGGTGACTTTAATTTATTTATTTCAAATATATCATTTATATATTAATATATATATAAATAAAGTAAATATTAATAATGCCAGTCTTTTTAAAACATTAAATAAAAATTTATTGAGCTATATACAATACATAAATTACAATATGCCCGCCAATTAAGTTATATGTTTTTTTTTATTTTCCATTTATTAGTAATGTTTGTGTTTATCTATTCAAAAACATATAACAGAAAGAAAAATATTACTCTAGATTATAAATTTCATTTAATTTCATTTAATTGTTGACATATGAAAGTTAGTTTTTAGTTTAAACACAATTTTATTGAGCAAATGGAACTTCATTTCAGTGGGTATGGTGCCTTGGTTGGCATCCTAAAGATGGGATTCAAAAAGCTCTTCATCTATGACATCCAAGGCGGACAACATGAAATGGAACCCCTTTGTGTACTTGACTTCTACGTACATGAATCTCGACAGCGTCAGGGCTGTGGGCGATTTCTTTTTGATACCATGCTCAAGGTAATATGTTTATTAAATATTAGGAAATTATGTATGAATTTTCATATGCATCCTAATTTTTTAACCTTTATTACTTATTATATTAGACTGAATTCTAAATATTTCGATTGCTATTATTTTGGCTCTATTTGCAATTCAAAACGTGTTTCTGTATTATTTTTAAAGCATTACAACAATTCAATAGTTATGCAAAAGAAAGTTAAATAATGGTGATGCATTCACACTCTGAAAGCTAATTTATTCATTAACATTTAATCTGATATTGCATCATTGGTGCTGCTATTATCAGCAAACTATTACATTTTGTAGTAAGAAAGACAATTAATACCAAACAATGAAACTAGTTTATCGATGATTAAGAAATAAACGATGTTAACATGATTTTCACGATTGCATATAATTCATAGGAAACATCTTCTACGTCTGTTACCTTCACAAAAGGGAGTTTTGCAGTGGCCTTGTTGAGTTTCCACTCGGTAGAGCCTACAGCAACCTTCTCGATAGAACCCGCACTATTTTCAGATTATTTCTGATTCTTCTCTAGATGCCTGTATATCTATTTAATTTTTTTCTGAACTGGAAGTGGCTGGCGGTCGAGTACATTCAGTTACACACGTTTTTGTTTTCTCTATGCTGCTCTTCCTGTTAACAATAATATCTCTTGTCTGTCGTATAGGTCTTCATCTGCATTTATGACTACAATGAGTCAATTCCATTATTGAGATGCTACTTGTATGGTGATGCTATTAAGATATGAATAACCATTCAGTTCAATCGTAACAGTTTACAATGGTGTTTGAAGAAAATAAAGCAAGCTGACTATGAAGTAGATGGAGCCAACCGAATTGTAGACCAGAAAGGGGCTAAATAAACGAACGTTATTACAATAGCAATCAACGTGACATATAGTACCATGGCATCATGAAGAAGAATTGAGAAATCCTAAGAGAAGCTAGAAACAGGACTGGCCAAAATCTGGATAAGATACAACCTCGGCTGGTAGAGACATGCGCAGATTTGTCGTAAGCAATCGAAATGGATTGGAAAATTTAGAAAAATAACTGGCACTCAATCGATAATAAATGCATGGTCGTATTGGACCTCTCGGGTTGTAAATTAAAGCTCAGATAACTACAAAAGGACCCACTATCTCCTGTTTGACCTCAAGATAATAGATGCAGATGTGTAGGAAGAGACAATAGTCCACCTCATTCAGAAAGGTGCAAGCAAAATAGATTAAGAAATAAGGCTGCAACTCAACGTCAGAAAGTGATCAACTTTCTACAATAGCCTGAGACTGATACATTTTAAGGATGGCTTCTTCTTATGAATTGAATGTCTAAAACAAAATGTATGTCCCACATATCCTACCTACTGTACCTTTATGGTAATGTCAATGGTCTGAACAATCAGTTAAAATTTATTTTCAGTTGATCCACTGCCGAAAGGTTTATTGAATTGTATGACTTTCAGGAATATGTTAGCCAATGAGACGATGCTTAATCTTACATATAAATATCTGCTGCAACATTCGATTTGACATATATTCTGAAATCCAAAAAGAAGGAGAAATTTAGTTCAATTTAAAATAGTACCCATTTATCATCATGAATTCGAATTTATTAATTAATTATGTGTAATGTAACATTAATCATACGATACATTTCACAGTCCCATAGAACACCTGTTCTTCATTTTATTTATTCAAATCTTATTTTTTCTTTCAATTTTCTGACGTACACCGGCAAATATTGCCTACAATTATTTATTAAATTTAAAATCTATATATAAAGCTTAAATTTATTCACATTGAACGAAAAACACACTAAAACATAATATGTATATTTATATAGGTACACATCAATAGTTGGTTACAGTTAAAATAGAATAAAATAGTATATGAAAGAATTAAAAAAAACAGTTGTCTAAACTTTTTAAAATTTTATTAATGGTTTTACATTAATATTCATATTATCAAACCCATATAGTAAGTACCTACATATTACTCAATGACCAAACCTATAAAATTCAGTAAATAATCTGAATCCATTATTTATCTCTATGTATACGCTGTTGAATGTTTAATTATATTATATTATTTATATAATATGCGCAGTATTTGGAATCGTCTACTACACTAGAATCCAATTCAATAAAAATTATTGTGTTACTTTGAGACAATACCATAATTTGCTTTCTCGTATATAGGTACTTTATTGTTTATGGAAGCAACTTGAGATCAATTGTATAGCACAAAAGTGTGACATAAATATTGATTTTCTCATTTAGACAAAGTAGGGAAAACTGAAGTATACATAGATTTGTTAGTGTAATCAATACGTTGGGTTTATTAGCCTGTTGAGGTGTACATTTTTCTTTTGTTTATGTGTTCTTCTAAGCTTTAACTATTTATTTATTTGCCAAGCTTGAAATACATTTTTTACGCTATAGAATGCACAGTGTTTTAGTAACATGTATGAGTGTAAGACAGAATACGTATAAGACAAAGTGAAATACCATAAGTTAAATACCATCGGTTAAAAAGAGACAAACTAGAGTTTATACTAATATAACTCACGTACTTGGCATATATGGCAATATATTATATTATATTATTAATATCATTCTATGAATGTAATAGTAAAATATTATCCAACTAATAATATATATAAAAAGATATTTAACGCATTTTAATAACCAACCTTACACAACATTATGACAGCAATCACCTCTTATACTCTTTATTAAAAAAAAAACTTTAATGCATTTTATTAAATTCAACACTGGTATAAACTTTGACATTCGTGAAGTTTGACATTTTCCGACAATGGTTTTACTATCTGCAGGATATTGTTGTATCCATTAAAATAAATTAATAACTTCTTTAAGGGATATTTCTTTAAGTCAATAGCAACAGCAAGTATTTTACTCGGGAAAAGGGCCTCTCTTAATCTTAAATAAACAGAAAGGTTTCCTAAAACTTTCGATCAGGCAAAACTAAAACAACCGTATTACCACTCTCATCGCGATATCTCGTTTATTTGAACATCTAGTGAAAAGCGGATATTACTACTGCAGAATCACCAGCATTTTATGTTTAAAGTCTTAGTAATGTCTCTATACAATATGATTGGATCAGGTAGTGTATTGATTTAATCTTTTTGTTGTATCTCACATATATTAAGTTATTTAATGCTGTTAAGTTAAAGTATATACAACGCAACAAAGTATTATGTAATTTAAATTGTTTGGTGCCACATTTACATAAAGGAAATGGATAATTTCTTTTTTAATTGTTATTAATTCATTTCTATGTGTAGCTGTATTAATCAAATTTGTACATTCTATAATTTATAACAGCATGACTACATCTACTCAATCAGAGTAAATTAATGTTCTCGTATACTACTAATTTATGATCGTTAACGATGATTATTTCTTTTATTAAAACCAAAGAATTATTTCTTTTATGAACTTTTTTTAAAACATTATCTATACTGTGAATAAAGCGATATAGTTAAACATTTAATTACATTGAAATAATTCATAATATATTATTTTCTCTTATTATTAACTAAACTATTTATAGGTAACAGCGAATTCATTACATATTGATTAATACTAACATACATGTTTTGTCTTTTACGATTTTCAAAAACAACCCTATTCATACTGGGCTTTCAAATGCTTCAGTATATACCTTGTTTTTAGTTTTGTTACTATCGATTGTATCTTCATTTGCGCCTCCACAATATCTGGAGGTAGCGGGATTCCAGGGGGTTTTCTACGAGGTATTTGAGAGTTATCTGCAGAGCCGGACATGAATCCACAGGACGTTGAATTGTTTCCGGCCCTGTCTTACATATAAGCGACACTTGTCGTCTTCATCGAGTCCAATACGGTGATGGCTTGCTTTCAGGTTGAGATTATGGCCGATATTAAAGCGGACATCTTCTTTAATTTTTTAAATTGATAATGCCGATGCCTTATCACCCAAATTTTATAATTGACCTTTCAATATCAATTATTTAAGAGAAATTATGCACGACTGTAAGCAAAAATACACTTAGGTACTTTTGGTATTCAGTGAGTTCTGCTTTTAAACAAGTTCATTTCCCGTTGTTTATCAAAGCGTGGATCTCTACTGTATGTGTTACATAACTTGGATTATCCACTACTGCACATATTAGCACTAATAACGATTCTATTTTTACTCAAATCCCTGCCATATTTCAGTTGGAGAATGTGGAAGCTCATCACTTGGCCATCGATCGTCCATCGCAGAAGTTCACGGCATTTCTCAGCAAGCACTACAACCTCAAAGACTCTATCACGCAAATGAACAACTTTGTTGTCTACATGAACTTTTTTCGTGATAGGAAAGGTGTGCAACGAATTGCCATTGAATATATCATATACTCAAAATATGGTCATTAAGAATTTAACTGGACATTATATTGTAAAATTAAATCGTTTCGATCTGCCTTACTGATTGCTATAAATACTACATTTCTAATCTTTTTTGACTTTGTGAATTGTACGTAGTTTTGTTTAGTTAGTAAATATTTACTTAAATATATTATAAAATATTATTTACTTTTAGTATATTGTAAGTTGTTACGTTTTTCTCTAAATAAATAATGCATGAACCTTTGCGGATAGCAATCTCCTGTGACACAATCTGAAAACATATCACCTCATCAATTGGTTTGTTAGCAGTCAAACGTGGTTAATTCAGCTTTAGTAAATTAAATAAATCTTGCTAAAAGACAATTACTGTGTCTATAAATGCTTTGAAACCTTCATAAAGAGAATTTTTAAAGTAAGTAAGACTAAGAAGTGTATGGTCCATTTTCTAGATTAGTATTTCCCTTTATTTCAGATACAAACTTTGCAAGTCGACGACATGGTCGCTTTCACTCCGGCCGCCCGCCGGTGAATCCCTTAAATCCTAGTAAGAACTCGAAGACTGATTACAACTGACTTTTTCCCCATCATGTCTTCTTTTTTATTATTTGTTCTGAAAGGTTAATGAAATTCTCTAAAATTTGTGATTTTTATGCTTATTATATAGATTTTCCCGATCAAATTGAGACGGCTGAGATTTGAATTTTAAAATCGCGTATTTTGCAGACCAAATGTTGACAAGGCCACATCAAATGCGTCCAAGTAAAATTAAATGTTGATAGAATAATTAGATAGAGCGTTACGAGATTATAATGTTAACTGGGAGTAGATATTTGTATTGTGGTATCTTAAATTAAAGTCTTTTGGATATGTATGTATATAAATATATACATAAACAATTTTAAACAATTATCCATATTGCAAACTATATACCGCATATGCGTAAAATGAATAATAGAGCATACAAGTATATGATTAGTTTTTTATATTTACAAACTAGAGATTAATTCAAGGCCGTAGAAGTCGGTCGAATGGTGCGCCCATGGCCGGACCACTTTTTCCCCGAGTCTATCTTGCGCCTATTATATTTTCGAATAGTCTGGGTTTTTAAACATACATCGATTACTGCTTAAAGGCAACAAATGATTTCTATAGAATAATTATGTACTTATACGTAAAGAGCAATGGAATAATCGAACACTAGAATAGACATACATATTTATCGGCTGAAAAGTTTATTAAATCAATAAAATATACTCCTACGCGTAATGCTCATTTTGATGAAATAAAGGAAAATATTTGTCCAAATTTGCCAAGTTTCCGTACTTTATGTCCAACAAGATGGACTGTATAGGCACAATCTCTGCAGAGTGTATTAGACAATTACAGTTTTTCAAACTCTGTGGGAAGAAGCGCAAGCCACAACACAAGACTCTCGGATTCGAGCCAGAATTAATGGTGTTAATACACAGATGTCCCAGTTTGATTTACTATGTTTGGCCTCGTTGTCGGAAAAAAAGAATACGTCTAACGGACAACTGCAGCAAAACCTTGCAAACTGTAGTAGACATAAATGCTGCCGATGGCCAGTATATTGCAGAACTCTCATGCCAAACATTAGAAAAAATGCGAACTGACGAAACCCTTACTATATTAACATCTGGGACAAACTGATTCGCCTACAGATTGGATTTAATGTGTCTGATCCAGTGATACCGAGACGCAAAAATGCTCCTAGACGGTTTGAAATTGGTTCAGGTGAGGGCCATTTTCATGAAACCCAAAGAAACCCTTTTTAAAATTCAATATTTTGAAGCCATTGATATGGTCATCGACTGTATTCAAGATCGCTTTAATCAGCCAGGTTTTGCTATATTTCCCAAACCTGAAATCTTCTTCTCAGAGCTCTTAAAGAGGAAAATGTCAGCCAAGAATTAGAAGACATAACCAGATTGTATGGAGCAGACTTCAACAAAGGCACACTCGAACAACCCCTTCGCTCTTAAGCACTTTTTGTCAGGAGTAAACAGTGTCGTCACTAGGAGCAGTCCAGCACCATATACAATCTCTTACTCCTATTGTTCGATCTAATATGTCGGAAGCCTGTATTCTGGTCAAGATCTTATTAGGGATGCCTGGGACAAATGCTACAAGCTGCGCAACACAATGTCTCAACATCGCCTGAACAATCTTCTTACAATGCACGTTTCCAAAGACAGACTGGATAGTCCCTGTCTAGATAAATGTCTTAACACTTTCTTTGATTCTAGAGACTATCGAGCTTCTGTATTTAGCAAATAATTTTATTATAGTTATCATTTTCATTCATTCACGAATAATGAGAAATTAGTGATAAACTAACTCCTCTTATATCATATCCGATAATTCATCAATATTGTATGTAACCGCACTATTACAGTATTAATTGTATTTTATATGACTGTATGTATGATTCCAAAGCTAACAGTTCATTCTTTTCTATCATGCAGTAATTATTGTATGTGTTCATTTATTTAATAAATATCCATTGTATTATATACCTATAGCACACTTTTATATAATTGTTATAGTTTTATGGTGTGTAAAAAATGTTTGGGGGGTTTTGGCGCCTATTTGAACATGGTCGGACCACTTTATATTTCGCTACTATGAGCTTGTATATAGAAAATAAATGAAAATAGTATTTATAGATGATCGCTATATCAAATATCGTCAGCCTATCTATCTGCTTTAAAATTACGGCAAGTTATACTTCCAGCTATAAGATAGATACTAATCTTCCCCATAACTACATACTATATAGGTATAATTTAAATTTCTGTAAACAATCTGTATCTATAATTAGGCTCACACTTTTAACTAGCTACCAATATATACAGCATACAGTCATATAAAGTAATTTAACTCGAAACAACTAAACTATTTCTTGTATTGGACATTATATATACACTTATTATTATTATTCTTCATGGACAAAATATTCTTCAGGCTTACAGAAAAAAATTATGAATTTTAAGAAACGTTAAAATTTCTGAACGTTTCTCAAAATTCATACAATCATTTTTTACTCGCCCCCTCCTCCCTCCCTTTAAAGAATTCCTGGCTAGGACTCTGTCCTTGCAGCATTATCAGACACCCAACCAGACTTTCAAGGGGTGGTCTAAGTTTACATGGGAC
>JAYRBW010077417.1:0-24581 GCA_036023295.1 Invenusta paracnida | reverse complement strand
GGCCCCCCCCGGCCCCCCCTGTTGCGCCGGCCCTGAGTAATTATAACAGAGAATTTGTATACTCTATGGTAAAAACTATATGAGTATACTTGTATTTCTTGTACTTTTAAGTACTTATACTTTACATACACGTTATACATATTTTCTTTTTTACTGCTGCCACCATGTAAGATTACTATGTTTCATTTTCCCGGCGTTGATTATAGACACAATTCTTATTCACGTATCATATATATAGGTATTTATTTATTATGACATTTAACAACTACATCTATTTGAATATATCCATAATCTGTAACTATATGCAAGTAAATATCAACGATTATCAATAACTTTACATATTATAAATATCACTGTAATAAACTCAAATGTTAATTAAACTATATCTTGTGATAGCGTGTTAGAAAAATTGGCTATATATATAATTGATTGTCCAATTAAAAATTACTGCAATTACTAATACGTAATTTTAAATTCAAGGTACGTGGCATATCACACGGAATATATTACAGAATACAAGGTCAATTAGTCGATTTGAATGCATGAGTAGTCCATCAGAATACTATAGTTAAATTAATGCTTTATATATACCTAGGTATATATTTACTATCGCGAGAGAAAATTCAGCATTTAATTGGTCAGAGTGGGCAAAACTTTTGCACACTAGAGTATATATATTGAGAAAAAAATATTAAAATATCCACCACAGATTGTATAACACCACTTGTATACAATGTACTATCTTTCATGCGATTGTTTCTCCAACAATTTTGCGAATATGAATTATATGCAACAGTTTCATACTATTCTTCGTGCAACAGGTCTTCATGAAAATTATTCTGACTTTCCAAAATTTTTACTACTCCTAATAATTATATTTTTATTATAACATCAATATTCTTTTATCATACCTTTTATATTAATAAAAATGTAATGCTTATTCAAAGAACTGACAAAATTGCTATTTAAAACTATTAAAAAAGCAAAGATCAGAACTAAAACTGATAAATGTTTTAATCTACAATATATAGAAATCACTGCGTAATTTAAGCACCAAAAATGTTTTCAGGAATTGGATCTGCTGTAACTTGTAAATAAATTTAATTACATTTCTTCTTTTAAAATTTTTATTTTTATTTAATATTATTTATCATTATACATATTCATATCATCATATTTAAATAATTTATGATTTAATTCAATCTTTTAAATTTAAAAGTTTGCATTTAATTATTAAAATTTAGTATTGTCTATTGACATTCCATGCCATTGCCATTGGCATAATGCCTTTTCTTTTAAGCTCTATCATAACAGAACTTACTTTGCAAATATTCAAACTTTGTCAATCAGTTTTGAACTTTTTAATGGTCCCCAACTGGTCTGCTAGTGCTAGTGCTTGTTTGTAAATTGTCAAGCAATTTTTTAAATCATCAGTTTAGTTTTCAAGATATCTAAAAAATCAATAATTCCATAAAATCAACAAAATGTATGATTAGCATAAACTTTTTAAAAATTGAACAGGCATAAAATTGGTTTTAGTTGGTCACTAGTAGTTAGAAGTTGATACCAGAAGAAAAATTAACAATTGTTGGTATAATTTTTTAGATATTCTGGAACAGACACTAAAAATACTCTAAAAAATTAACAAATTAATGCTTTTTTGGTTTTTTATTACAATTCACTTTTAAATTCAATCAACAAACATACATAACATAAAACATTTTCAAAATTTCAAGGGTCACAGATAGTCCAGATAGATACAGCAAAATAAACTAAATTAAATCTCTAAATTAATATAAAATAAAAATGGTCTATATATAAGTAATAGTAGTATACATCTTACAACTAACCTTTGCATAAAATGCAGGGATAATGGTCCAAGAAATAGGCAACTGAACTCTAGCTGGATTCCATGTGGTTAGTACAATCAGTTATTTCAGCTTGTTTCAGAAGTTCATTCCATAAAGTCAACTTCTTCAAAATGTATCTGGAAGATTTGAAGAAGAATTGCCAAACATACACATAAAATTCCTTTTGTTTCTTGGCATCCATTTTCTAACATGCCTTCTTTCCAGCAATAAACTCTTTTGTATTGCTCCCAATGATCAGATCTTCATCACTCTTCTGATGCAACTCAAAACTGACAGCAGTTACAGGTTTCTGGAATCAGTCAGCTGGCTTCACAAATCTGCTAAACTGATCATCAAGAAATTTTACCAGAGTTCTCTGTAAGGTGTCTATTTGGGGGCATTCTGATTGCAGCTTTTCATTCAAATCATGGAATGGCTTAAAGACAAATTGAAGAAAATGACAATACATTAAATTGGTTCCCAATTTGAAAAAGATGTTTAGTTTTTTAAGCTTTGGTGGCTTTGTTAATTTACAGGATGAAAGTTCATCCTTAAAAAACATTTTCAGAGCTCTCCAGTTATCAATGAGTCTGCTCAAGCACTGGAAAACATTACCACCTAGTTGGCACATGCTTCAGGATTTTGTGATGTTCTACATTGTACAATTCCTAAAATTTTTCTAAGGATACCTGTCACTTGCTCAATTTCTCCAAATAATAGTAGATATCTACTAAAATATCATTAATAAGAAAAGGCAATGCAGAAGATCCATGTTCTGCTGCGTGATGTAGAAGATGACACAGACAGGCTGCTAAAAAAAATTTGTCATGTTCTTTTTTGAGATATGCATAAACACTGGCCAATTATCACATTTGCACTATCAGTGCCAAAAGCCAAGGAATTACTTCAGTCAATATTGTAATGATTAAGTTCATTTTTCACTAGAGTTGCAATGTTAATGAAATATAACAATAAAAACCCATTAATTTTCAGACATGGGATTGCAATGTTATAAAAAAACAGATGATTTATTTTGTGGTCCACTGACTTTAGTAGAATAGTTTGAAATGAAATTTAATTACTTAAATTTATTTATAAATAGTTGCTCTTTCCAGAATATTAGACTTTTGACTGCTGAGTAATAAAGTGTATTGTTTAATGCAAAACTATTTCTCTGTGTCTTGGGCAACATTTTAGCCAAAAATTTTTTTAAATTAAGCTACAAAAAACTTTTCTCATCAAATGTTGGGAACATCACCATTTGATGCATTGTAATGTCTTGATAATAGTAAGATAGATAAACAAATTTTTTTTTTAATTTTTGAACTTTTTAAAATCGAAATTGTTAATGGTTGGTGTTTTAAAGCTTACCCATGGCACCAAGAGCAACCTTGTCTCCACACCAGAACAGCCAATACAAGTCACAATAATCATAAATTGATTGTCTCTGTTGTCATTGCTCCCATCTGTAGATAAACAAAATGGCACATTCTGCATACAACAAACCACATCACTACAAATGTCCACTGCCAATGTCTTTATTATTACTGTGGTCTTCTTGCTCCCACAATGGAAGTTCTGAGCAATTTTAAAATCTAAAATAATTCAGACAATAAATACTTTAATTTTAATTGACCAAAAAGGCCACAATGAGTGTTAGCTAGGTACCTACAAATAAGATAATATTCTGTTTGCTAATAGCTAACAGACAATTACCATAGTCTTAGATAGTTAAAAAATATCCATAATTATAATTTATCCTCACCCTTAAATGTTTCCTTCACTGTTTGGGTCAATGTATCTGTTACAGCTAGTGGTATATTAAGTGAGGTGATCAACTCTGACCACACCACTTCTGCATTAATTTGATCCAGACTATCAGAATCAGAAGTACTTGTCTTAAATGTGGTCATAATGGATGGTGTACTACAACATATTTTCTAGGTGTATATTTGTCTTTCTATGTTTGTTTATATCATGTTCCCCACTATGGCTAATGTCTATGTCTCTCATGCAATATTTGCAAAATGCAAAACACTCCCCTTTTGTGGATGACCAAATCCCAGGAATATCATTGTACTTATGAAAATATTTTTGATTATACTTCTTTTTAGATGCTGTTGGCTCACCAATATCAGTTGATTTTCTTTTTGACAAACTCATGAAAGAACTGAAGCAAAGAGAAATAATATAATGTATTATTTTATAAGGACAAATGACCAATTGTCAACAAATTTACTAATTATGTTTTATAAGTTTGCAAAAAATATTCATGCAAATTACACTTGAACTGAGTTTTAGATTTTATACATTTATATTGTTGTTAAATTATTCCAGACTTCAATTGCAGACTAAATTATACATGTTTTGGTATTATATGCATTTGGTGTAAGAAAATAAATTTCCCTATTCTAAAATTGTGTCCATGTACATTGTTATTTAATACCAATATGTTTCTATATTGAAAATGGGAAGTTCTCATTATTATTTTAAAATTTATAGATAAGTAAAAGTAAGCTTAATTTATAATTATCATATTCAATAGTAGTGAATGCCTATTTAATTTAAGATTCAATTTCGAGCAAAAATATAAATTATATATCATGGTAGAATAATACATTAAAATAAAAATTTCAATGTGAAAGTAAGTACCTATTCAAACAAAAAATAATACCTACTTAATAATTCTAAATCAAATATTTGAACTTAACTATACTAATGGTACATACTATGTATTACAAAATAACATTTAACTAATTTAAGCAAAATAACATTATAAACATCATAACAAGGAAAAATAGCTTGAAAAATATATTTCAATTATATTTTCTGTACATTACAAGCTTGAAGCAAAATGGTAATTATGTGTGTAGGTACTACTTCCCTCGATTAGTTGAAAACACAAACAAAATTTTATTTTATATAAACTATCTAAAATCGTACAAAATCATTTAAAAATCGTACAGATGGTCCAAAAATCGTACAGGTAACCAACTCTGAATACAGTTTGGTCATTATTTTGTGTGATACTTTCAAGACTAAAACAGCCCTTAGTATGTAAATATGGATAGTCCTCACAGTCACCACATATAAAGTTAGTACACCTGCTAATTGCATGTGTACTACAAACAGCACAGTTACAGTCATTCTGTATATATGCTATATCAGATGTTTTTTTAGCTTTATTGTATAGCACTCAATTGGATCTGAAATCCTAGGTTGGCCCATTGGTCTCTGTGTCAAAACATTGTCTAAATGCTGATCCGCAACCAGTTTAGTGATTTCTTCAATAAGCATTTTATACTTTTTTTTCGACAAAATGTTTTTGTGGCATAATTCTAGATAAACAATACAAAATGTATAAATTTATTTGAGTAATTTCCAGTAGCCAGAAAAACACCCTTTTCCACCATTTATATGTTTTCTGATCAAACTGGCTGTAATATCCTACCATTTGGTCAGTCTTGTCACAACCATCCATGCAAATGTTATAATCTGTGACAACTGATGACATTTGTACAAATTCTTGCTTATGCTATACTTCAATGATGTCATTTGATCCATTTATTATGACCAAGAGGCAGGGTTTTTTTGCTTTCTTGTCCCTCTATGCTAATCACAAAATCTCACTATCATTTCAACATCAAAAACATTTAGAAGCATGGTTTTCCTGACTTTTTTGAATGTAACAGGAAATCTAACTTGATTTGCTTGAATGGTATCAATGTAATAATGTGACTTCTCCGTCAAGTATTTCAGTAGCTTGTAGGTTGTGTAATAATTATCTGCAAATATATGGTGACTGGAATCTAAAGGTTCCAGTTGAGTGTCAAAGATAGTGACAGCATGACCAAGATTCAATCCACTGTCAAGATAAGTTATGTGAAAGTATATTATGAGGTTATATAATATATAACCTAGATTACACTATCACACAGACCATAGGTCTTGATGAAATTCTTATAAGGCTTCATTAGATTGGATTGCTTGTACTTGAATCAACCTTTGAATCCCACAACCATTTAATCAATTGCAACTTTCTGAGAAGAATAATAGGCAGTTTGAAAGTTTTTCAGTAGTGTTTTTTCAAATGCTTCAATTTTATCCTTCTATGAATTTTCTTCTGATGCATGCAACATTGTGTTCTAGATAGTCTCAAATCTCTCCATGCTGAACATGTTACCATAGAATGGAGTATTATTCAGAATTGAGACCAATAATCCTTTTTGCATGTCTGCTTATCCATACCCATAGCAATCAACACAGCCAAAAATCTCAGTTATTCACCCATAGTAATGTTTTTTCAGTTCTAATAGATCGATATCTTTTGTAATAGTGTATTTATCTGAATTTTCATTGCACCATATTCATTGATCATGTCCACAAGATAAGACAGGAGATCATCTAATAATAATGAATGAAGGCATGCAATAGCTTTGCAATTGTCTATTATTTCAGGAGCACATGATCCATGTTGGTGTCTCAGATTGAATTGAAATTGGTTATTAGTTCTGAAGTCATGATTACATAGATTTCAATCAGCATCATTTACATCTGCACCATTGTCATTTACATCATTGTCATTTGCATTAATGTCATCACCCAAAGACCCAGATTCTGAGTCTGAAGAATCGAAATTAGCATTTTCACTATCAGAAGTTTTAATAGCTCTAACTGCTTGCTCCAAAGTCAACCTTTTTGCCTTTTCCAAAGAAAAACTCACACTAAAAAAACCATAGGATTTGAAATTTTGCTGTGACAATACTAATTCAAATTAATAAACTAAATTCAGCCTTTATTCTGCATTACTCAGTGCAAACCAGCTAACTGTGTGGAGTTAGTAGACTAATAGCTATACTGATTGATGGTAGTGTGCTATTTTTAGACCAACACACTCAGTACATAGAGACAGAAATCCTATGGTTTTCTAGTATATACCTGGTATATACATATAGTCAAGCACAAAATATCATTACAATATTAGTGATGATGATGTTCAAATAATAACTATTTACAATTATACATTTTTCTAGAATATACCCTGTATATATGTACATATAGTCATGTACAACTATTTACAATAAATATTCCAAGCCACTGAGCAGCTTTCTGTCCATTTGAAAAATCTATATGCCACTGTGAGTAGCTTGTTGTAGTGAAAAAGTTAATGTATGTAGCTTTTATTTATATATTTGTTATATCCTATTGCTCAATTTGTATGGTTTATGAACCATATATGTGGCAGATTTTTTATTCACAGGATCAGCTTAATACTGGTGTTTTTTAACATAATTGAATGTCCTAATAATTGTCTTCATAGATTTTACAGTCATACAAAATCAAGGGTCAACAAGATTAATAACCTTCATAATAGTTAACATTAGAAACATTGTTTTGAAACGAGATCTTAAATACAGCTAGTTGACTGGATATTTATATATTTACCCTTTAAAAATGTTAGTTTATATATCTGTATGTGCTGCAACACCATCAAACCTACTTATAAGGTTTAAAATTCACTTATTATATCTATGTAGAAAATCCATAATGATTTCTGCTGAGTCTATATTCCTTAAATGACCCTGGAAATACACTTTATGTCTAGAAAGGGCTCTTATATTTGCAAGCTAAAAGTTTACAGGGTGGTAATGTGTAGATATGGTGTACAAAATTCTTCATAAGAAATCAGGAGATTTCCTCAATATTTTTATGTCATAGCTTATCAGAATATAATATGTTATCAATAATTTAACTATTTTAATTTCTGACTCTAGTGTTATATGTTTTTATATGCAATTATTACAAGTTTTGCCATTGTGCCATTTATTATTATTTTAAAACAGTTGTAGGGCATATAGAATTTTGTAATATATATTAATTTATTTATTTTATATAAGTATACGTACATGTTGACTATAAATTAAAATATATATTTTGTTAAATTTTATTATTTTATTTTAAATTCATGCATATATTTTTTTAATTACTTATTATGTATACATAAATCATTATTGTATTGTCTTTTTTAAATGCAATATATTGTACATAGCAATATTATGTATTATAATGTTTATTTAATATTTTAAATAAATATAAAATAATATTTGCATTTCAGATTCTTAAGCTTCAATTTTTTTTCATGAAACAACAAATATAATGAAGATTACATTTTTATGTATTTAAGTGAATAGTTTTTGTGTTAGTAAATTACTCTTATTTTATATTACATAACTTTTATAATTGATGTCTATGTTAAATAATCCTATTACTATTTTAAAAGTTACTATTTGGTGATTATATGTCATAAATGTGCACAATCAGACAGTATTTTGTTAATGAATGTATTTTAAAAGTTTTCATTAACTTTTATTATTATTTTATATAATGTATGAAACAAAATACTAAATAGGTAAACTTTCTTTTTTCAAAACTAACCATGACCAATTTGAATGTCCAATATTTAATGTTAAATTTCTTTTATTTATCATTAAATATAAGCAAATTTTGAAATATACATAATAATTATTATAAAACATTTGAATAATCTGTGTTATGAGATTATTTTTTTAATTCTATTAAATCTATTAAAGATTTTCATTAATCCTTCAAATAGTAGGTATCCAGTTTCATTTATTTTTTATTACTTATCGTTTTTACTATGTTTAATTCAATTTATTTCCTGTTTTAGCTGGAAACCGCCCCGAACTTTATGAGGTAATTTCTCAATTCTGTTTATACTATATTTCCTAATCATATTTAAGTATTTAATTTCTATACTTCTACTATCATACCTATTGTATTGTTATATACATATATATATATATAAATTAAAGTAGATGTCACGTGTAATTAAGTTTAAAGTAATATTATCTTTAAAAAATATTATAAAATCTATTGCTCATATTTAACAACTATCTTATTTGTCTTTTTGTGAAATATTATAAACATTTAATAATTCGAAAGTGTAGTTTGATTTAAAAAATATAACAAATACTTTTATAAATATTGTATTAGACACTGTGATCAAATTTTCAAACATCTAAATATAGTCACAGTGCTACAAAACTTTATCACCAAACAATTTATTCAATATGTAAACATTATTATAGCACTGACAATTATTTTTTAGTATCCATTAGGTATTATATATTATTAAATATCCATCACCTATATTCATCTATTAGTCATCTATCCATGCGATATTTTAATATTATCATAATGGTTTTATGATAACTTGAATACATGAATATCTAATATTAATGTGTTGATTATTTTCAGGAAGTTAAACTCTATAGAACTGCACGTGATCGCGAAAAGTAAGCAGTTACAAATTATTTCTAACGAAATCGTTTTTACATATTTTATAAAACTTTATTTTAGATATGATAATTTGGCGGAGCTTTATGCAGTTATCAATACATTGCAATGTTTACAGAAGGCATATATAAAGGATAATATTTCTTCAAAAGAGTAAGTAAATTGTTATTCTTTTTTTGTTGTATATTTTGCAACAGTTCATGCATATTTTGGTTTATTAAATTTTGCTGAATTCTTGAAATTGACTTTCTTTAGATATACTGCCGCTTGTTCAAAACTTCTTGTGCAGTACAAAGCCGCTTTTAAGCAAGTTCAGAGTGACGAATATCCCACCGTAGAAGATTTCATGACGAAACACAAGGTATGGAATTTTATTAAAGGTTACCGCTAATTTTTAAATCATAAAAGAAAAATCACAATGATACTTTTATTGCTACTAGATGGATTGTCCCGCGGCGTTGGAGCGTATCAAAGAAGGTCGACCCATTACAATTAAGGATGACAAGGGAAATACTAGCAAGTGTATTGCAGATATCGTTTCTGTAAGTTTTTAAAATATTATTTTTATTTGTTTGAACAGTCCTGCAACACGTTTTATACGATATTTTTTTTGTTAACTTACACTGCTTATATTTTTTATTTCGGTTATATGAAAGATTTATCCAGTAAGGCCCCTTTGTCCAAGTCCACTTGTATTTGCACATAAATTCTTTATCTTTAAGACAGATAACATTTTTACCAGCTAACAGTATATTGGTATACCTTTTATATATGTATGTGTGTGTGCTCCATTTATGTTATAAATAATAACCTCATGTATTTACAATTAGTATATATTGTTAAAATTTATATGTTTCAGTTTTTCATCACGATAATGGACAAACTTCGTTTGGATCTTCGATCTACAGATGAGGTCAGTCTCGTTATTATATAGTTTCTTTTTATTCTATGAAGTTTACGTAGAATCCCATATTACTCTTTTTTTTGTAGATTCACCCTGACATGCGCGAACTCTATGAGACAATGAATCGTTTTAGCATCCTATCTCCAGATTTTGAAGGCAAAACCCGAATTAAATCATGGTAAATTAACATATTTGCTGTTTTCATATTGTAGAAGATGTGGTATAATTGTTTATGTAAAATTATTTTATTCTACCTAGATGCTTAAATGAGTAAAATCATCACAACTTAATATTATCTAATGCATGTTAATAAATTTTCTTTATGGTTATTTAAAATCATAATTATTCTTCAGAAATATTTCTACCTGATACTTTTTTAATATGAGTTAATATTTACGTTTATGGTTTTCTCGTATACATGTTTTGTGATTTCCTTTCAATAAATATACACAAATGTATTATATGTATTTTCTACCAGATAGTAGCTAAGATCCATTTTATGCGCGAATGTATAGTTTTAATTGATTAAATACATGCGATATTTGGCAATAATTTTTCTATTTAATTAAGTTTTAAACATTTTATTAATTATATGAAATACATTTTATTGTACAAGGTGTTTCGAGACAATACTGATCCCTCTTCAGGTGTAATAAATAAAAAACGGGTAATATTGCATAATAGTTTAGAATATTAGCACCTATTATACAATATTACCTGCCAGCTTCAATTCATTGCACCTGAAGATCGGGACACTGCAGTCTCAAAACGCGCAATATGCAATAAAATGTATTTTGATTTACTTTTGATTGTTTTTACTTTTTGTTCAAGATCTCTACCAAACTTTTATTACAGGAATTGTTTATTGTGTAATTTGAATTTTTTCAACACGTTGGGACATAATATTAGAAAGCATATTTTACAAACGTAAATATAGGCTTTTTCAGAATTTTTTTTCCGATTTTAAATCAAAAGCTACATCGGTTGTTTTGTGTACTTTCTTTACCGACATAGACTAAATATCTCATATTTAGACTGCTTTTATTGGCTGAATTGACGGCTAAATAGGTAGTTTAGCATGCTGACATATATATCTGTATTATTTCTAGTTGAATTAGATTAAAAAAATCGGAAAACACTTTCTGAAAAAGCCTATATAAATACAAAAAGAAAGCGGGAAATTTTATTATATTTTAAAATTATATAAGTCGGACAAAATTATAAAATAACTTGCAGCATGAAATATCTGGACAGCGCTGTTTCGATTTTAAATCTCTTCAGGAACACCCCCCTCGTACTGAGTGAAAATTAAATCAAAATATACCACCAGTTTATATGTTATACGCGGCTTCCACGATTATCTACGAGTCCATTTATTTATTTAGTTTATCAGCTACAAGTTGGCCGGTCTTTAGGCAGAATGTAAATTTTGCTTTTTAAGATTCACTTGCAATATAAATATTGCTGTTATAATGATATTGTATTTTGAAACTGTTTGAAGTTGTGTGGGCTGCTGAAAAGAATTTGATACAGTGCTATCCAGTACAGCTGTTAGTTAAATAATATACGCTAGTAGTAGAAATCACCTATTTATAATTTTATTTTTTATATTTATAGTAAATATCCATGATTATATAGAAAATATTATCGGATGTTATGAAATTGTCGAATTGTTATGGAAAATAGTCAAGACATGTATGTCGACTTTTTCTACTATCTTTGTATTTGCATGACTTAATGATGAGTAATCGTTGTCCAAGCCCTGTATCCTATTATTTTGCTAGTAGCTGTTAATTGAGACTCTTTATTTCTTGTAGGTTGGATAAGCTAGACACTATGCAAGCCTCCGATCAGTTAACTGAAGCAGAAGTTCGACAGATGCTTTTTGATCTCGAATCGGCATTCAATGCTTTTAATCGGGTGCTCCATAATACCTAATAAAAGTGAAATTACTCTACACATGAATAGATTTATTGTTACCTTTTATAAAACCATTTCTGGTCCTACACAAGAACTCATAATAGCATTGAAGTTTTTCTTTTATAGGAATAATATCATTATGTAGTTAAATGTTTATTATTTTAATCAGATACTCTTATTTAAATCAAATTGTTAATCTACGATAATAAAACATGCACAAACTGTACAGAATATAATTGCTTTTGTTATTAATTCCATAATTTAATCTAATTTTCTCATCATCTTTGTCGTAATGTTATCTATAATGCGAAATATATATATATAGTATGTTTCTTTATAAATTCTTCCAAGTTGGTTCATAGCATGCTGACTATTTTATTGTAATTTTTGTTTAGATTATGTTTAATGTAATTTACCATTTCAATTGTATGCTAAGATTGATATATTCTACTATACTCATTGAACTTATTTTAATTAATTCAGCATAATTTTTAAAGATATTAAAATATGGTATATTTTAAACAGGGTGAATTTACAAATTTACACAAATTTGAATGTTAAAAAACGGTATCTCGTTTTATGACTTTCTAACTTATCTATGGAATTTTCTATTCGTAAATAAAGATTCGCCGATAAGTAATGTTTTGCAACCCTATATTATTATATTTATTTTGAAATATGTTGCATAATTGCATTCGTTATTGTTATAGCTTATTTGTGTTTTAAATTTTTATAATTGAAACAATTTTGATGATTTTTAATTTAAAGATGCAAATATAATGTATTTAACGATATAATTGTTTCAAAAATATTATTTAGGGAACGATTACATTTTGCTAAGAAATGTTTTATATACATTTATGTATTATCTCACAGGAGAGTATATAATGCATAACAATTATAAAATTATCCATATTTAGTGAGTTATATGTTTAGAGAAATTCATATTAAAAGGAGTTAGCATTACGGGTGGGGCGTATAAGTGACTTGAAAATGAAATTATCGAAACAATATTATGTACAGTTGCATTCGCCTATATAGAATTTTTTTAAGTCTCAAAAATTTATATTTTATTAATAGAAAAGATAGCATTTATAGGATTTGCCTATATCGGATCTAGATTTTGTCCCTAGAAAAATAAATTCGTATATTTCGGAAAGTACATACACTGATTGCCATTAATTTAAACGGAATACAGTGTTATAGTAGTCCCTGCGCAAAAATTATACTTAACAACTGAAAAAGTATTGAGTTTAAAAACAATCCTCACTTATTTTCCTAAAAATAACTGCTCTATTTTGTTGTTTCACGAAACATTACTTTTCGTACTGTTGTATTGTGTTGTAACGCTGTATTGTATTTCTGTATATACATAAAATCAAATGATATTTTTAATTTTTAGGGTAATTCGTCTATATCAAATTTTTTTTCGTGGTCCCTGGAAATCCGATATAGGCGAATTCTACTGTATATTTAATTAAAAATTCACCTACGAATACCTGTTATTATATCAATATTCTATAAATATATGTCATATATAAGTTTAATAGGTTTTGTACATTGGCTTTGTGTAATTAAATATACATAATATTAAGTGTTAATAATTTCATTTTCGATGGGTTTTTATGGCCCCTCTGTACAATTATTATCGAATTCGCATACTCACCAAAGTAAGATTTATTTTATTAACATTCGGCTTAACTAGTATATTTTTAATGTACCTCATGATATGGTTATTGTCTATTTTTAATAGTTCTGTAGATGAATCCACTACTTATACTGTGATAGTAGTCTAAAATTGATATATTTTTATTCATGTAAACGGCATATTTTTATGAAAATTATTTTATAATATCAATTTGTTATCTTAGAAGCAAACTGAAAATGCTTGTATAAAGCATATTATAAAACTGTTCAATCTTTAAATACGATTATTTAAATTTTTGTTCAGTATTTTATTAAACACGAACGAACTCTATTGCGAATTTCTGGAGAATATTTATAATATTATATTCTGTTTTGATGAGATTTAACTGACAAATATTCGTTTAATATGTTATATTCTACAGATTTGTCTATTTCTTCAATGTTACGAAATGGAATAATTTAATGCTTATTTAAATGTCATTGTTTCCACTTCAACGTAACATGACAACCTAAAAATAGGGCTGTATTAACAATTAATTATTTCACATTTTTCAGTTAAAATATAAATTTCTGTAATGTACATATATATTGAATGTATATTATGTTGCTCTGAGTGGTATTTATAATAAAAACGCAAGAACTCAATCCATTATTAATTTTACGTATTTTATTTTTGAACTAGAAACTCACTAATTATTTCTAGTATGTATAATCAGTACAAACCATACAGGTAGGTAGTGGATATACCTATATATACGAAGTTAATTTTACATGTTGTTACGTTTAAAATAATCAATTGGCTGACAGAACATATTTCACGTGAATGTTTATTAGGTGCATTGTATATAATAATTAAGAACTTATGTTATGTACATTTTGTACTATATTATACTACTTAATATTTAGCATATAATTTGCTTGCATATACAATCTATGCTAAGACTTACTAAGTAGATAAGAAAATCAAAATCCTGAGACAAAATGTTATCGTAAGCAACATCTGTTTGCGAAAACTGAAACGCTGTAATATAAATGAACATTCATTAGAACTTGTGAACCAAAGAAAGCCCTACAATACATGTCCAACTTATGTATTTTTATAACATATTGTTATACAGGGATAGTTTTATAAAATTCCATATATTACACAATAAAAATATTTTTTTTTATTGTGAAATAGTACATTTTGAATTAGAATTAACATTAATAAAATAGCTTCTTGTGTGCATTAGAGTCAGGTTATGCCAAAATTTCTAATATTAAAAATATATATTTAGTAAAAAAATACTGTTTAATATACAGTAGGATTCGCCTATATCGTATATTTGTCTATATCGTATATTTGTCTATATCGTATATTTGCCTATATCGTATATTTGTCTATATCGTATATTTGCCTATATCGTATATTTGCCTATATCGTATTTTTGTAAATGCACTACCAAAACGCCTATCTGTTACATACAAAAAAATTCGTCTATATCATATGATTATTTTTGTACCATCGGGCAATTTATTCGAATATTTCGTATACATATAATATCTATTTTCAACATCACACTATCCATATTTATGCCAATATACAATACGTACCGTTTCACTTCCAATAATTGACTCATAACAAAGAATAACAAACCTTATAATGAGCCGCTAACATTGTTTCCAAATATAAATCAATAATTGTTTATAATTCAATATAGGCCTATATTTTCGAGAATAAAAGCAAGTTTGCATATATCGTATATTTTTATGTGTCAAATAAAAATACGATATATAGTCAAATCCTACTGTATGTAGGTGGTACATGTTTAAGAAAAATATTAATACAATGAAAATAACCACAATCATAGACGGATAGATAAACTACTATAAGACAGATGTCCAAAACAACAATTATATATACAAAGTACTAGAATTTAAGTATTTTTAGAAAGTAAACAAAAAACAGTTATTCTCCTATAGATTAATTTTATTTATTATTATGTTTACTTCAATTAACTATATCAATTAGTCTACTTATTACTCTAACTTTTGAAAGCAGAATAAACAAACATAATTTCTTTAAATTTTATATATACTAGGAAGATACACAAAATATTATATATAGTTGTGTAGAAAGTTTTTTTTATTAAGAGTTTACTGCATTTTTGGATGGTATTTTATAAATTTTATAAATCGGTAAATTAGTATCTTAAATAAATTTCAAATAATAAGACATGTACATTACACAGTATTAACCCATGACAGAGCCTCTTGATACCCCCTCTCCCTTTCACGTAAAATATTAATTTTGCTTTTGGTGTGCTCCTAGGCCCCCTAGACAGCCTAATTATGGATAATGCTATAACACAGTTATCCAATTATTCATCTGAGTAAATAAAAATATTAGAAGCAGATGTGCCTTTAAGGGGTGACAATATATTTCACATATATTACATGATGTAATGTTATACTATGTTCTACCTAAAACAATAATAATTTTAGAATCTTTAAATTCACATATTTTAATACACTTGTATCTGTGCCCGTTTAATCATTCATTTTTTGCGCAGTATAGATAGCTTTTTAAAATAATTATCGTTGGTATTCTACATCGTTTTAGACATTGTTAGGGCATATACAGTTCCCGACTTTTGTTTCCTCTAGTTTATCGCTATGCATCGTTGATATAGCACTGCATTTAGTTAATTCTGACAAGTAGGTGCCGACTTCCATTACAAGGAAGCAAATAGAATCCATAGGTTATTTTTTTACAGATGGGTTTGTAATCAAAACGATAAATTAAAGGGGTAGGTTGGTAGTTTGGTCTGGTGTTATTTTGCGTTACAAGGGTGAATGGTTGGGTAAGAAAAGTTTATTATCGCGTTATATAATATATGGATCACCCCCAAGTATGCACTAATATACAGTGTATATTATCTTATGATCTGGAAGATATTATATCATTTAAGTACTCTAAATGCAACACTTGATAAATTTCTTAATTCAATACCTATGAACCTATGTATCTCTGCACAGAAATCGATAAAATATAAGCACAGTTTTGTGCAAGAGTTTTGCATGATGACCTCTATGCATTCTCTCTCGCTATATGTTCTCGCACAATGTACATAATGTATCGCAGTTATTAGTATAACAATACAATCAAGTGATTTAATATATATTTGCTACATATTCTATTAACTTACCTATATTATACCTACCTACATATTAATTACACAAATATAACATAATGATATGACAGTGTGGCGACATATATGATAACTATATGCAGAGGAGAATTGACATTTAATATTATAAATATGCATATCTTATATAAATAAATATGTTTATACGTATCTTGCTATCTTCGTAAGTATATATTTCAGAAAATGCTATAGAAAAGTGTTAAAAAATGCAAAATTATAAATTTTACTATACATTATCAATAATTTTTTTAAGTGGTATTAAACATTGTTTGTTAGTTATTATTAAATATACCGGCATTTTTAAGAAAAAAATTAAAGAAATTTAGCTTAAATTATAAAAATATTCCTATTCTTTAATATGTGAAATTTTAAAATGCCACTGGGATCCAAACCAGCCTTCTAAGCACCGGCAGACGTCCTGTCCTGTTCGGAAAGTTTGATACCATTATCTACAATTATAGGGGGGTCATTGTTGATAGGGCCGCAACCAAAGGGGGCGTGCGTCCCCCCTGAAATCAGAAAAATGATTAGCCCCCCCCCCATCTACTGAAATATTTTGTTCCACATCTAATATTAACATAAAATTGTCAGTCAAATATGCTTTTTTAGCACTAAATTATTGGTCTTATAATCGGTCTGAAGCACTTTTCAGTACAAATTTACAGTCTTTGTACTGACGTCCTTTTGTTTGATTCTTACTCATTCCTTTAGGTACATTGCCATGCCCTCAAGAATGATGACGCCTTTCTAGTATATAGTAGCATTTATATCTATATAGTAGTATACTATATATAGATATCATGATACTAGAGTGGCGCCCTTTTGATCAAACACGTAGCATTTATAGAATTTTATTCTTCATCTTGGTCTCGAGTTTCATCCCCCAAACTTTTTTATCGCCTAGTCTTACGTACGCCCCTTAAAAAAATTTGAATGTCTCAGTAATAAATACTTATTTTTTCGTTTAATTAACCATTATTTAATGAGTATACTGTATAACAGAAAGGTCTGCTAAGTGATATTTATATTGTGAATACAGTTCTCTCCAAAAAGGAATACTTCTAATTCTATTGAGAATCTCTAAGTTTAATGATCATATGAATTATTGATGATCATTTAACCTGATGTATGAATTTCTCTCTATGTAATGAGGATCAAAATAGCCAGGCATCTCATACACTTTCATTTTTTGTCTATAGATATAGATCCCCCAAAAGAAACCTAAAGAATCCTAACGACGCTTAGATTTTTTATTGGACATTTTAAACATTAAAAAAATGTTAACGTTTTTAGTTTTCATTTCAAAGAAACCCATCACCCCCTGTTTGAAAGAATCCTAACGCCCTAGATTTTTTGTTTGGATATTTTATAAAAAGATATTTCAAATCGTTTTTAGTTTTCATTGAACCAACCCCTCAATATAGAATACCATTAATAAAGCTATAATCTAATGCTGTGATTCATTCGATTTTCTGCTTCTTCTATAAGAATCTCTACTGCAGCCTTTTGGAAGATTCTTTACTACCAGCCTTCATATGATTCTCTATTGCCATCCTTGATTAAAATGTCTACTTCCTTTTTACTGCCTATAGGGGCAAGGTCTCTATTATTGCCCTCTGCAATTTTTTTTACTGTTTTAAAGATACTACCGCCCGAGATAATAATCTCTATTCAAGCCCTCTAAAAGATTATCTACCGCTGCTCTTCATCAAAATTTCTAGTGCCATACCCTTCATAATAATTCCAACTATGGCCTTCCATAATATCTAAACTGCTTGTCTCAATAATATTTTACACTGCCAACTTATACAAGAATCTTTATTTCCACCCTCCGAAATATTCTCAACTGCCATCCTCTACTACCGCTTTTCAAGATATTTTTCACTCAATTTCTACTCAATAAGGCAACATTTTCAATTTTGTTTAATATAAACGTGCATTTAATTGTAGTTAGCAGTCTGTAAAGTTAACTAAAACTCAGCAGAGTATAATAGATGCCTTTCTTGAAATTGTTATGGCTGCGCAACTGTCACTATATTGAGCTTCATAAAGAGAGAAACGCGTATGCCATTTGCGTATGCCACGATTGGCGCAATTTTATCATTTTTCAATTGTGACATTATCAGTTGTTTTTTTCCATTAAAACAAAATATGTATTCATGTGCCATATATTATTTATTTGGGTTAAATTCATGTTTTTTGTTTATGAGTTTTTTTCATTATCAAAATTTTGCATAAACGTGCCGTGTCGTTACACTTTAATAGACATTTTATAACTTTTCTAAAAACGTATACAATGAATGATATATATAGTAATCGCAGAAACATTTATATATAATTAGAATTCAACCCAAAAATTTTAAAACACCCCCTTTGGTTATTTATTAACGCCCCTTGTAAAATTCGAACCCCCCCTCTTCGGAAAACTCTTCGGAAAAACCTAGCTGCGCGCCTGGTTGGTACCTCGTTCCTTGTAGCTGGAGGGTGCTAGCTGCGGGACTAGTAGTATAACCTATGTAAAAGTAGACAATAATCCAAGGAAAGCTATTTAGGTACTCGTATATTTATGATTATGTCAGTACACATCGTAAATTTGTGAATTGTTCGTATTGTGCAAGATATAAACAAATAATTTATTATTTCAATTTTATTTTAATAGGCCACACGATTAACAATGATTAATTTGAAGAAAACATATTTTTTATATTTGTCCTTTTTGTAATAAGTATTATTTATAGTTTGGAAAATTCTGTACATATACATATATCATTAACATACCAAATTGATTTGTGAAATATAATTCTTAGTTTAATTTTTTTAAGTTATCGGCTTTCTTATTATTGTTTATAAAACAATTTAAAAAAATAAGTTTAAAACTTTATTTAATATGCCTACTAGATGATCTTGATAATGTTATTTTCAGGAATGCGAAGTATATAATACTAAACTTTAAATCACTGGGTTTGTTATATTCATAGCAAGTAATGTTGCTTCTTGTTTGGTAAATATTGTAAGTATCTTACTTTATACTCTTATTTGTACTTTAGAAGTTTTTTACATAATAAAATTATAATATTTATTTAATATACCTATATGTCAATACCATTGACCAAAAATAAACGGTTTCGAATGTGTAAATCAGTGTATTTTGAAATGTCGTTCTTAGATAAGTTTAATTAATGATTATAGCTAAGTATATTTATATATTATTGAAAATTTTGTATCAAAAATATGTATACAGGCAAAAACTTGGTATAAATAAATGTAATAAAAGTACAAAATATATGTAGAACAGTCTTAATTTTTTAATTCTAGATATTTCTGATATATTCATTATAACTAAATTAATATAAATGCTGTGATATTCAAATTTTATTAAAATCAAAATTACTAAATAAAATATAAAATAATCTCAGCACAATATTTCTATGCAATTATAGTTTTTGGTAACCGCATATATTAAAATATCAGTCTATACACTCATGTTTATCAATTCTATAAGGGATCATACACGGTGCAGTTTTATGCAAAGTGTTGTATCTGAAGCTTCACAAATTATATTTATAGAGTTAATTCGAATAATTTCTTGATCATTGATTTGATCAGGTTATTTATAAAATACTTCTTAACTAATCTCTGAAGGTTAGTATATTCAATATTATAATTATATAGTTGAACACATCTTTTCTGAATACATAAAAATCTGCGCATATTACACTTTGTAATGAATGATACAAGCGATAAGATTAATTTAAGTGAGATTTAAGTTGCGTAGTACCTACATAATTTAGACATATAATATGTGTGCGTATATGCATCATAGGCGTGTAACAATTACTATAGATTCATTACTAACATCGTAAATGCAAGTCAGAAGGCGGAAATTCGTGCTTTTATGCCTTACATATTATAGTATAGTGATGATTGCGAGTGTGTCGGCGGGTTTTCTATTGAGTAGTGAGGTGATTGTAGTGAGATGTGGGGTATATTAGAGTACACAAATCTCAGGAAACTGAACTTTTTACATCTGTTTTTCAACAAGAGATAGTTTTACTCAATAAAGGAACGGTCAATAAAATTTTGCCACATATTTTCATAGATATGTCGGCAAATCCTTGATTATCCGACATATGTATTATATTTTTCTCAAGATGTAATACGTACATACATGTATAGTATAGATATAATGTACCTATATTAATCGTATGTTATACCTATTATAAATATTCACAGATGGATATTTATCACATACCATTCTCTTCTCTTTTTAATAGCTATTTAAAAAAAATGCTTAGGTAAATAAAATAAATTTAATTATAACTACCAATATTTTTGACGTTTGACAGTTGTGTTTTTATTAATTTTGACATGCTAATTAATCACTGTAATATACAATTCATAGTAGTAAGAGTATTTCATGCACTCATTTTATCCTAATTAACTTTTAATTCCTAATCAACTAGGGACGGGGATGGGTCCTATTATAGTAGTTTCGTGATCTACATCATGGTGCAGCCTGGCATGGCAGTATTATCTCACCTAATTTAATTTACCAAGAAGTGTTTCGATAAATAGCAGTTCACTGAATTTCTCTTAGCCAAATAGTAATTATTCGAATGACATCGTACTAAGCCATTCTTGGTTGGACAAATAAAAATTGTATTTCGCCGAAACATACTTTACTTTACCGAAAATAACATTATTTGTGTTGTTATGATTAAGTTAAAAATCAAAACTTAGTAAATATAAGACTTTGATAACAAAGTTGTTAGTCAGCAACATATTATCATCCAATTTCATTAAGCTAATAATATGTGGAATTCGATTATAACATTTCCAAAACATTATATAGCGGTAAGTATTAAAAGGAGTTATTCGATTATTACTAGATTTTAAACATTGTTATTATTTAAATATTATTTATGTAGTGTTAGATCATAATTAATTCATTTTATATTATTTGCAAGTATTTATACTTAGTAATGATAACAATTAATATTCGTATGGTATAATCAAGCAATTATATTGCACATTATTTTGGGACAAATTTCTCGTTAATTATTAACTTAGATTAAGGTGAGAGAAACACTGTGCATTGATATTAATATTTAGATTAAAGTTTAGGTTAATACACTAATATATATATACAAAATTTCACCGATATTTTACCGACCTTTCTATTATTAGCATGTCTAAAATACTTATGACTGGTATTGAAATAGTTAATTTTACTTTGCTTATTTAACTGTAAATTTTAAAGTAATTTTAACTCATTCATTCTAACATTAAAAAAAGGTGAAAATATTGTTATAATTTTTATTGAACGATTGAAAGGTACATAAGCGCTTACTTAAGCTGCTATATAGAATCAATATTATATTATAACAAAGTGAACGTTTATCAACTTTGGTTATTATTTTTTACTACAACAAATGGATTGGAGAGAAAGAATACTTTAACTGACAAAGAAAAATGTAAAGCTTTGGTTTTCATCGAATGAGTTTTCTATAGCACTAAATCGCAACCACTCAAGTAACCATGCAGAAATTTGTATAAAAATTCTAATATTCTTAAAGAATCGGCGACCAGCACACCCGAACCATACAACTGTAGGCTTATAATAATAAGCCATGGGAATCGGAGTGAAATTAGCAATTAAGTATATATATGTATAGCTATTAATGTTAATGTGGATGTTAAATAATAAAAAACATATTATATAATATATAATTTTAATTAAATAATTGAAAATTTAACTCATCATTATATATTCGGTTACGTGCATTTTAGAAAAATACAACTTTTTATAAGACATAATTTTTCGGCGAAATACGATTCAGTGACATATTATTCAGCGAAGTAAAATTCTGCTATATGCGACTGAATCACCTAGCAAATACGATTTTTACCAAATAAACTCTATACATTCCGTGCGCTAATGTATTCGACACAGATTTCTATGTATGCTAAATAATAGAAGTTTGTAGTTGTCAACTATTAATATTCGAGCCTATATTCGATCTCAAAAGTCACCCGTTTACTCAACGCATCCTGTCCTCTCGGTGGTGATCCTAGTACACGAGTACCTGACATCTGGAGAACAGCTTCCATAATATCTATTCCGAAGAAGGGAAACTCCACATCCCTCGATAATCAGCATGGCATTTCTCTTATGTATACTCTTGCCAAGCTCTACAACGAAGTCATTCTGAATCGCCTACTCCCAGTCATCAATCCTCTCCTGTCACCTTATAATCAGAGTGATTTCAGCCCTGATCGATTTTCCACAGAACAGATAGTCGCTCTCCGCTCAATCATCGACTCTTGCCGTGTTTGAAAGTGTTTTATCGCTATTGTGTTTGTGAACTTCAAGAAGGCGTTTTACTCAGTCTCGAGATCTTCCATCTCTACCATCTTAGGCTTCTGGAGGGCCACAAATACTAATATTTTCAATTATGGACCTCTATCATAACACGTCCGCCTCGGTCCAAACATCTCATAGCCCAACTGAGCCATTCATCACGTCTTCGGGTGTCCTGCAGGGTGACATTTTGCCCCCCTTCATTTTTATTACGATGCTAGACTACGTCCTTCGTCCCACTTTTTCAGACGAGGACTCTTATCTCCTTATGGAGATGCGTAGTTCTAGATATCAAGCAGTTTTTGTGATCTTGTGACAACTCAACGTGCTACTACGCATCTTTATAACGAAGGCAGGTGCGTTGGTCTAGAGATAAGCGCCAAGAAAACCGATGTTCTCCACGTCGGTACAGATACCACTCCTGCACTAAACTTACCGACTGGAGAAGTCATTTTCAATCTGTGACGACTTCAAATATCTTGGGATAAACGTTATGAAGCCTGATACTTTCTTTGCTGATCGAAGGAGAAAAGCCTGGGGGCCGCAGTCTTTCTCCCGCATCTTTACATCTTCAGCTATACCGACTAAACCAAATCTCGGCTCTTTTGTGCATAAGTTGAATCCATATTGGTATACGGTCTCGAGTCCGTCCTAATTACTCCTTCAAGAGAAGTCCGAGCAGATGTTACGCACCCAAGACTCATTCGGTTTGCTCTCAGCATACGGCATCCACAAATTATATCTAATGCTGAACTGTACAGACGTTCTGGCATCTCTCGTCGTCAATGCCGCCTAATAATACTCGGACACATTACAACCGTAATGTGTCCTCAAACTCACCTCTATCTCTTTTGGCTTTGGTTCTGGATTACCCATCAAGCGATCAGCTCCGCAGGGGTATAGCTCGCTACTGGTGCTTCAACAAAACACTGCACAAGTGACATTTCGAACCTTCACTTGAACAATTTCAGACAACTCTCTTAATTTTAAAAACCTATATTTTGGGGGATGGTCCTCGAATTATAAATGATTTTATATGTTTTCATGTAGACATGCAATCAACATGTATTTCATTGTTGTAGTTCTTTTATTATTATTATCAATATTAATATTCGACCATATTTTCGCTTACCTTTGTAATCCACCTATCTTATCTCTTGTCTGCACTTCATAATAATAATTGTGTATAAAAAAGATATTTATTAAATAAGCAATACTTTATTATAAGAAATTATGATTTTAAATGTATGCCTTCCATTTTCCCATGATGTATTATTACTTTAATTACAGAACAAAATAATTGTGATTCTTATACTTATAGTCAGGTTCACTATGTAATTTCGCCGGAATTTCGTGGAGAGTATGAAAACTATACATTTTTGGAAACCTTATAA
>JAYRBW010077406.1:0-24582 GCA_036023295.1 Invenusta paracnida | reverse complement strand
TATAAATCTTATAATCAGCAACTTTAATTAAAACTTGTTTTTATAAATCTTATAACCAGCAACTTAAATTAAAATTTATTTTTAATCATATAACCTGCAACTTAAATTTTGGCGCATCTGTTTCGTAGGTCCTGCAAAGGCCATAGTTTTAGATGATTTATAGTGCATTTCAGGGCATATTTGAAGGTTTAAAATACAAAAAAATCGTCCAGACCCCCCTTCCGCGGATTTAATGAAAACCTGTTGGCATCCCTTTATATACATACATAGTATTAATAAATATAAGCACCCAAATATTTATAAAATTATATATTTAATAATATTTAATCTATAATATCTAATATCGATATAGTTGCAAAACAGTTATGAGATGGGATATAACTAAGCCTTATTTAATGACAAGCTAAAGGCTTAAAATAATTTCCTAAAGCTAAATATTAGTATTTATATATTAATACTATCAAGTCTGAACCACAGACTAACATACAATTAATGATATGTTTGTCATGCCTGTTGACAAATTGCTCTTCATTTTGTATTGGCCCAATAATTTTAACATATGTACTATCAATTGCACCAAATACACAAGGCATCCAAGAATTGGTTACCTGTATAATATAAATATTGTATAATATACTTTTGCTGCCAAAGGTCACTGGACACAAACAAAATGCCATATTAAAAAAAGTTGTTTTTATGTTATGGTATATATTAAAACTAGTATTGTAAACACTATTAATATTTATATGAAGGATTATATAAATACATTTAATTATATCATACTGCATATAATATAACATGCCTCAAAATAAAACTTTAAATAATTTTAAATGTTGTGCATATCCTGTGACTTTTGGCCACAGCTGTATAGGTGTTAATAGAAACAAAAATATGAGTTTTCAAATATATACCTAATTTAAAACTTAAACAATTACCTTTTTTTTAAAGAAATGTTCATTATATAATGAAGAAAATTGTCAATAATTTGTACAGTTTAATTTTTAATATTATGTAATGTATAAATAAACTATATTTTTGATTAAACTAAAATAAAACTGCTATTATTAAATAGAAAAAGAATAAGCATAATAATAATTTTAATAATTTTGCATATAATTAGGAAAACTAGAAAAATATAAATTGGTGGTTTCATACTACTGTTGTATCATTAGTAGCACGGGGAGAGCTGGACAGTGTTTATACAGCCTGCGGTTTTTGTTCAAAAGCTGCGTTTTGCGTTTTTATGATATATTATCTGCGTTTTTTCTAAAACAGTAAAAAATATTTTTTTGTGTGTCTATTTTAATACTTTTGCTATATTATTACTTGTCAGATACATACATAAAATTATAATAAACTTAAATACACTTATTATAATATGTGCATAGATAGTTATTCTGTGGTTGTTATCATCTACCAGCCAATGAGGTGATAGCGTGATCTGTGGTACTACCTACATTTTCTCTTCTCCGCTCTATCTGAAGTTCGTGAATCTACCTACCTACAAATTGTTGACATCGAATACAATAGGACTGTGTGTAATCGATAATCCTATTTTATTCGATGTCAACAATATGTATATAGGGTAGATTCACGAACTACAGATAGAGCTAGGGTTCCCACAAGCCTTAAAAACCGGAAAAAATCATGGAATAGTGAATAGTGAATTCCCGACAGGGAAAATACCTGGAAAATGTCACCTGTATTACAGATCAGGGAAAATACCAGGAATTTTTACTTAGTACCGTATTATTTACTGCTACCCCTTTTTCGCTTGTAATAAAAGTATATTGCAGATAATATCGTAATATAATATTTATAGTATATGGGGTAAATTGTCCTTATTATATACATATATATTTATAAAATAAAATAACAGATGAAGCACAAGCTGCTGTGAAATAAGTATATTTTTACACAAAATTCGGAAGAGAAACTTCCCTTATCGAGTGCGATAAAATATGATTAAAAACAGAGAAACAGACAATTAAATAGTTGAATATGACATGGTGATGTAATAGGATTAAATGAAGTGTATATAACATGTTAAAAGGAGGAAACGTTTACAATCTACCTGTGCGTGTCTACAGACAATCCAAGACCTTACGCGACGTACTAAGAGAAATTGCGAACTGACGAATTGTAAGTTAAACAGCGAACTATGCCTTAAATCTAACTGCGTTTACTCACTAGAGTGCACTAAGTGTTATCTTCAATACATCGGAAGCACAATAAAAAACCATCAACGATACAAGGAACACACTCAGAATTCTTTTAGCTCCATTTTCAAACACACACAAGTATGCAAGTCACCTTACACTCCGTCTATCCTTGCAAGAGACAAGAACACTATAAATTTGCGCCTCAAAGAAGCAATTTGGATCTCCAAAATCAAACCAGCCATAAATAGTAAACTTGAAAGAGATGAAATTATGCACATTATCTATTAATCCACTTATTTTCCTAACAATCATCTGTGCTCTCCCTAATATATTTCATATTTTACTATATTTTACTGTTTACATGCCCTATATTAGTAGTCTTCTATATTTTAATCCTATTATGTAACCTTTTCTTGTTTAATTAAATAGCCTTCTTCTCTGCATACATTCTGTTTAATTCATACACCTATAATTATACGCTTCCTCCTTAACATGTTATGTGCACTTCATTTAATCCTATTACGTCACCATGTCATATTCAACTATTTAGTAGCCTGTCTCGCTGTTTTTAATCATATTTTATCGCACTCGATAAGAGAAGTTTCTCTTCCGAAAAATTGTGTAAAAATATACTTATTTCACAATAGCTTGTGCTTCATCTGTTATTTTATGTTTTAATCTCTAATATGTTTTAAACAAGAGTTTATTCCAAATTTTTTAAAATATATATACATATATATCGATATTTGCCATAGTCTTCAACTGCAGGATGAAACTATTCTATTTCCTGAAATCATATTTAAAATATATTTTGGATCCGTCATATAAATTTGGCCATGTTTAAAGATTTTATTGTATATAAGTCATGAAAAATACACCAAGGAACATCAATGCATAATTGTTTTTATTTTACGTGGATATATTTATTGTATTGACACCCTACACCCTATCCCCTAATACCTAAACATGACAGACGCATCGGGCTACATACGACTGTGGCACTTTCACGGGGCCACGGAGAAGAGTCGTCTTGTCCGGGAGTGGCGAGAGATCAAGTACGACGTGAAGTTTGAGGTTTACCTCACCGACGGGACATGCAACCAGATAATGGCGCTCTCCATATCAAAAGACCGTCAGAGATTCATAACCGGAGGAGACGACCTAGCCATCCGTGTCTATGACTTCTCAGAACACGAGCCTATCAGACTTTGTCGCAGTGGGTAAGAGGATCTGTTTTTTGGTACTTAGCAAACTATTTTGGGTTCAAACATGGATAATTATTATGTAATTCAAAGTATATTTTACTGTAATATTCCTGTAACGTGTATTTGTACGTTTTCGAACCAATTGCATGGATCTACAGAATTTTATACCATTGCCATGAAGTTTTTATCGAATTTTTATTTTTTTATTTTAATGAATTTTTCAGTTTAGATAATATATACATGTTACATATTCGTTTATATGTGTATTTCTAAAAGTAAAAATTGTGACAATTAGATCTTGGCACCCTTTTTATATAAATTTTTTAATGGCTGCACTTCAAATCATTGATATAATTTTAACTTCTTGCTTTTGAGGAGCTCGTTTCTTGCCTTTCATTTTTGCGACTCAGATGCTTTTGTTTTGATAGGTATATACATTTATGTTATATGCATTTTTTGTTAAATGACTAACATAAATATTTATAATTTTTCAAATAATCTAATAATATTTTTCGGATTTAATTTACTACGCTGAAAATATATTTATTTATGGAATTAGTAAACTAAATGAACAATTTAATTCATATTATCAGGATTGAAATTCCAATATTTGAGATATATTTAAACGCTAAAATACATACTTTTTGAATTATACTTAAAAGATATATTTTTGACATATTAATACATCTCTTTATATTCATCATAATATATACCTAATGTAATACTTTTACACATGTTAACATTTTATCGTAGTAATAATAACATAAATAGATTATAAAAACTCAATTTTTAGCATAAGACCTGTGACGAATTTTAGTATTTCGCACCTGTTCTTTTGTGTTACCATTTCAACTCCTGAAATTGAAGAGTAAGCCTTCTATTAGTATCTCTTTATACAGGTTCAGTATTCACTTTGATAATATATTTATTTTATTAATGCACTCAAATTAGCTAAATTTTGACCGTAAACAAATACATTCAATATAATTACTATATTATGCAGTTAATATAAAAGAATGTTTTAAGCTTTAGCTATTATTATTAAAAATTTACATTGTAGCATCTAACTAAATTAATTAGGCTAAGAATGGAAGAAATGATGATATTTGTAATACATATTTACAATTTAAAATATTGATTTTCATAAAAATATAAATAATGTTACGTAGATAATTAGAATTTATTTAAACCTGCTTTTTTAATTAAATTCATTTTTAATAAAGAATGCAGTTTTGGGTATTTATAAAATCCTAATTCTTTGATGTCGTGTTCGTAGAAATTAACCGATATATAAAGTATACAGTAAAACAAATATCTATGGTCGTGTTCTGTATGTTTTTTATTATGATTATTTCGACATATAATCCCGTTCTATCCAAGTATTGATTTTAAACTAGTTATAAAGGTATGCAAACTATGAAGTAGTTTTATATTAAAAGTATGTCCAAAACGATATAATAAAAATATTGAAATATTTGATGATTTGATATTATTGATTGACAGTAGAAAGAATTAAACGTGTCTTTGCAGTCCCGCTTAGTCTAATGTGAACACAAAAAAGATGTCTGATATTATATTTCCTTATTGATACCCCTGTAAATCGTTTTCAGTTGCAGTAAAAATGTAAAAATTAAAATATAAGTTGTCTATACTATTGATTTTTATATTTATGCAGTTTTCATTTGATTTATAATGAGTGATCTCTGCAGTACTGAATAACCGGTACATTTTTATTATTAAAATAACTCAATTTAATTCTAGTTATTTCTTCTCCAACAAAATTTTTCTCTTATAATATTTATCAATTGTGATTTAATTAAAATAAGTGGCAGTATGGGGAGATCTGGACATCGCTTTTTTCGCCTCATCTTAGGTCTCATCCGCGGTCAACACTCCTCGTACTCATAAAGAATAAATAATAGTATACCCAGAATTTATTGAGAATGAAACTGAGAAAGCCACCTTTAAATATCACATACAGACCAAGTTGTAACTGATTAATAAACTAAACAACTGGATTCGCAGTTAACTAAAGAAGCTATTACGCAGTCTGACTCAAACAACTCATAATATAAAAATTAAAATAGTTTTTTATTATTCGTTTAAGCTAAGACTGCGATACCTGCATTTTTACAAAGTCAAACAGCACTGCGTGGTTCACCCCCGTAGTGCTAAATTATATTTCATTAGTAGTATAAAATCACTCAATTATAATGTTGTTTTTTGTAATCATACAAAGTTTTCTAGATTTTCTTTTTGTTCTCTTTGACCACAAAACTATAATTATACAAATTAATTTACACAGAAGCGATTTATATTAATTACACCTTCGGTTAAAAAAGCATTTTTTTAGAAAATTCCATATCAATATACAAGTACTTTAGAAATATTTACATTTATTATTAATTATTATTTTTATTATTTTTCAAATGTTGATATATTTAAATATATAAATAATTACGTGTTTAATAAGAAATAGACAAAAAGACAATTCTCAACCAAACAACTGTATTTTGTTTATAAAAGAAAATATTTTTGTTTCTACACAAGTTACAATTATCTGCTATTATGTTATAAAGCAAGCTCTTAGTTGTCGCATTATAAGTTTTATATCCAGTCTAGGTTTATTCAAGATACTCTTTAACAAAATATACTTTCTGAAAAATATCACATTTTATTCTATTCAATTATTTCTCTTCAAATAATTTAATTTAATTTAGTTATTTTGTTTTATTGTATATTTATTAATTTAGAATCTGAAGGACAAATAAATCTGAGATAATTGAATTTTTTTATTTGGATACATATTAATGATTAAATTAGGTCTTTTCTCTTGTCTTTTGGATATAGTTAGGAATTATAAAATGTACTGATACCGGTTCGGTTAAACTCATTTCAACATTTATAAATTAATTTTATATAAAAATTTTGCCTGTATCTATATAGTAAAAAATTAAGCTTGAACTCAGATTATATAATTGAATATTTTGAATTATTTAAGTTTAATTTTATTTAGTATTTTTTTGTTTGTTAGCAATTCTCAGTATAGATTATTAATAAACCAAAAAGAAGAAATAAATTATTTTGTTGTGTCAAATGTCTCGTGAAGAAGGTTGTCAATACTTTTGTTATAAATCTAATAATTTATTTCGATGACAGATTTTTTTTAATATTCAAATAATAAAAACATTTCATATTTAGTATAATAAGTATATAGCCACTTCATGTGCCCTAATATTGCCACATGTACTAATAGGTTTAAGTATAACATTCAATTTTGTGCAGCAACTATTTTGTATGTTTAATAATATAATATATATATAATTTTTCAATATTCAGATTTATTGACATTTTAATATGAATCATAGGTTGTACAAAATAAGTTTCCTATCGAAATTATCAATAAAATATTTCTAATAATCCCAATTGTAATTAACCAATGCAGAGATGTTGAGTAACTTTGTAGCTTAACATTTCGTTAAAATTTTTTTATTGTTGGTATTATATTAATTAATTATCCTTATTAATTAATGAATGGCTATATCCAGAGCGTTTGTGATATTTTTTAATTGTTTTAATCTATAAAATGTACAATATATCATCAAAATAAGATTAAATCTCCCTCAAATGAATAGTCTGTTTTAATGACAAACTATATTACTTGATTAAGGATAACAGTGTTATATTTTTGTTCGTTTAATCTATAATGTTCCAACTCAATGATTGTTTAGTCATAATTTTATTTAGTTAGCACACATTTTCCATTCTCTACTCAGTCGGTTCACAGACAAAATAACCGGTCACTCTATGCGCATCACTGCTCTACAGTACCACCCTCTGGGTGCAGACGATCCACAATACGTTCACACCTTCGTTTCCTCCTCGTGGGACAATAGCTTTCAAATCTGGGACGATCGCTACATGACATCCATTTGGTGAGTTTGATGTTGGGAGATTTGTCAATATCGAAATATTTAGTTTCAATATTATTATGTTCGATTTTATCTTAACTATAAATAATAATAGTAATAATAATAATAAGTGTTTATTTGGGTATACACTACATTCATAAAAACCCTTTACAGCAATGGAGAGAGGTTAAACAAAAAGTAACGGCTAGTTACTTGTAATATGTGGGAACAATATATATAAAACAGAATATACCTACATGTAGTGCACAATGAAAAGGATTACTGATTAATAATACTGGTAGTTTTAGGAAAAAAATAATTTTGTCTGTAAGTAAAAGTTGCAAAGGGTCGAGAACATTTCATGGAGCGGGGTAGCACGTGAGGGGTTATTATTGTTACAGCGGATGGTTGTGGTTTGAGTGTGACATGAGAAAGTTTCTTGGCTTGCGATATTCATCTTGTTTCTAGAAATTGAATATTTGGCGGAATGTCTTTGGGGAAAAATATGATTCTCAAAGCTCTCTTTTAAAGTTTTTCAATTATTTGGGTATCGTGGGTTTAACCCGATGAACAGTGGTGCAGCATATTCTATAATGCTGCGAACATTAATAAAGTAAATTTTCAGAAGGGATTTCTTGTCTATGATGTTTTTAAAGCGTTTAAAAGGGTATAAGTTTTTGGACGCGCTCTTATCTCAGTTGTTGATGTGGGTTTCCCATTTTTTATTGGTGCTGAAAAGAATTTGATGTTGTTTGTAAAAGTTTGAGTGGTTGTGGAGTCATTTTTGGGTGATTGTTGGTTTCGTGTTATGCACATGATCTGGATTTTCTTGTGATTTAGTGAAAGACCAAGGTCACTGCAGTCGGATTCGATTTTAGAAATATTGTTTTGAATTTCGATAACGATCAGAGTGGAGTCGGTGTGTGGGGTTATACTGGTCTTGTCGGCATATTTAAGTAAATTCAAAGAGTTAAAACTCTTCAAGTGTCTGATTTATCACAAAATAGAGACAAGGAGAGGACCCTACCTCGGGGTACTCCTGAATGTAGGATTGCATGGTTACTGATGGTGTTAGATAATTTTACAGATTGGATTCTTTGTTGAAGGTAGCTTTTAAGAATAAGAATTAATCCATTGGGAAAGTTAGTGTTGAAAAAGGATGTGATTAGCTTTTCGTGGACGACACAATCTAAGGCCTTAGAGGTCGCAACATTGGAAGAATCATCCGTGTATTTAATGAGACAACCGTGTGCATGGATTAGAGCCGATGTGATATTTAATAAGGGTTGGAAGTCGTATTGATTCGGATCGTATAGTTGTCGTAAAAAAATGTACTTGTTTTTGCAAATACAAATTTTTAGAAGCTTTTCGAATATTTTCGAACAGATGCACAAAAATGAGATGGGTCTTAGATCAAATAAAAACGGGTTATGCTTTTTGGAAATTGGGACAACATAGGACGATTTCCAAAGCCTAGGAATGTAATGAAGAGTTATGATAAGATTAAACTGTGTGAAAGTGGTTAACAAGCGTCAAACGTCAGTTTATAATGTTCAAACATTTTTACTTGCAGCTATCCTAATCATTAATCAATCTATGATTTCTAAAATTATAGTATAATACATTCGTTCAATTAGGGACGTTTTTTATTTATTTATAGTCTAGTATAAATTGCGGTAATTTTGTTGACCTTTTGACTTTTTGAATTGAAAAAGTAATAAAATTTAGCCGTAAAGAAAAGGGTTAATTAATATATGAATTGCCTAACTTATCAATGAAAGAAAGAATGACATTGAAAGAATATGGTTTGGTTATTATGTAATCTTACTGGGGAAAAAATTATTCAAGTTATAAATAATAAACCAAATTATGTTATTTATTAAAATATAGTTTTAACGTCAGACTAGTCAAACTATGAATTTTAATTGTGTGTTGTTTATAAATCATTTTTTTTAAATTTTCTATTTCTAGTTAAATTTTAATAATTAATTGCTCAATTTAGGATTAAAGTTTAAAATTTAATAACAATTATTTTTAATATTATACTTTTATATTTGTTTCTATATATGTTATACTTGACTAACAATTAATAATTTTACTTTTATTCGTTCAATATTTTTTATATTGAATATAATTTTTAACTACTTTTTATGACTTGTTGAAATATATTCTCTTTCCATGTCTATATGGATGCAGGTGTTACTATGGGCCTCACATATGTGGTAATGATGGTTTCGATATCGATCCGATGTCCAACGTCATTGTAACGTCAACATGGCGCCGAGATTTGGCTCTTTTGCAGGTGACTTTGATAACCTTTGGATGTATAATAAATATATTATATGTATATATAGAGAAATAATTGCTTCTATAAATCAAATTGCGAAAAAGAAATATATTCTCATTTATAAATAACAGACTATTGCACCATACTTAGTAGTTATTTTTTCATGTTACATGCAAATTTAAAACTCGCTAATTTCATGCTATTCATTTATTTGAAATATGAAACTGTGGAATTAAAAAAAAGTGTGAAATTAAGTAAATTTTGCTTATTTTCACACTTACAAAATACCATTGAATATCAACACGCACCACAAGTTTATAAAACAGTTCATAAAAACGAGAATTTTACCACTTTGGAATCACCATTGGCTTTAATAATCATTCGTTTTGGTGCCGGTGCAGAAATGTACATTTTATTGTTTGTGCGTTGAATTTGAAGTTGGCTTTCTGCAGGTGACCTGGTTGAAGAGGACGAAGCCAGAGATGGGGCTGCAAAACGTTCGGACGATGGACTAGGCAAGTTGCAGATCCATCCGGTAGAAGACGAAATACCATCAACAGATATATTTAGAGATAGTGCTGCGGATACTTGCAAGTTGAGGAGGTTCTTTTTTGGTCGATTATATAGTCTCTACGACTCTAACGACCGGTTTCTACTTCGTTTCTGTATAAGTTCTTCTGGGATGCCATTCTCGTAAAGTTGTGTCAGTTCAATTACCTTACTGCTGTGACCCGTGAATCGTCTGTTTAATCCACCTATGGCCGCGAAAGTGGGAATAATCTTGCATATGTAATTCACACCAATTGGCTGTACTGAAAAACGGACTAAATTCTCTAAATTGCTTAGAGGTCTGCGATAGAATGGGCCACATCGTCAGCATCCTTCTCAATCCTTATTAACAAAGCGATAGGCGTCTTGTTCTAGAGTATCCATCGTAAAAGTGTAAAAATAAGTATTTTTTAGATTTAAACGATAATCAATGCCAATCATTATTTTAAAATACCTATAAGTAAAATGTATCAAAATGGGGTTTTATCATATGTATAAAGAAAGTATTTAATTAAGTATGGTACAAATCAGTTATACAATACAAAAGAATTGAGTATAGGGATTTTCACAATTTTAAAACTGTGAAAATAAATCCCCATACCCAATACATTTCTATTGTATAACTATTACATAATATAACTACTCAACATATATTTTATTCTGAAACATTTTGTATTAAAGTTACAACTTATAAGTTGATTTGATATGCAGTTATATTTTTCAATATATAATATCTGCATAATCAACTAAATTTGTTTAATTATTGGCTTGCAGAAATATTACATATTATTTATTATTATGTACTATACCGTAACTATCTACAATTATTAATTTTATTATAGATACTGCGTTAAATTATTGATTTTTCATTACATTTTATAAAGAAGAGATTGTGACTTTTTGTAAATATTTTAGATAGATAAATAATATAACAAATGTAACTTTAAGTTTGTGTAAATACTATAATATATATTATCGAGCACATATATATATATATATTAAATTGTATTACTGACCTGCGAAAGATACAAACTTTTAATATTTTATTTACTAAAACGAACTCATTGTGGTCTGTTTTGAAAATTATCTGTATACAAAAAAAAATATGTATTATTATTTTACATTATAGACGCTAAAATTTAATAAAATGTTATTATTAAATTCACATAAAAAATTATACACAACATAATAATAATAACAACAACAATAATTTGAAGACTGATGATAATAATGAGTAAGTAATAAAAAGAGAAAGAATTATAGTTTAACATGCATGCGTTTTCTTATGCTAAAGTGGTATATGTATCTACTATACCAACCGCATTAGCAGTATCTATTTCTAATTTATTTCATCAGCTGTGGCGGTTTAATCATCATGTGATCGAGTATACTGGGACAGAAATTATGCTTGAAGATGAAGAACGGGTGCTTTACAAGAAACCAAAATCTGAATTCTACAACGATGCGCCAAGTATGCCCACAATGGTGAGATAATAAAAGAGTTCCGAAGAATCGATTTCTAGAATCGTGGAATTTCTTTTTTTTAATTATATTTTAACATGTTCTACTTGTTTTATTAATTACTATTTGATTTACAACTTTATTACATGTGTTTAATTTCTAAAACCGCATTCAGACTATATATACTATTAAATTGCATAATCTTTTTTTAAACATATTTGTATCATTCGCATTTTTATTTGGATTCATGAAATGAAAATATTGGAACTTTTATTAATTTTTATGCACTGCACTGTACTGTACATATTCGCTATTAGAAAATAAAAGTGGGGAAGTAGAGTAATTTGGTTATATTTAGTGAATTTTAGCTAAAATGGGTAACGATAAAATAGTACTTAATATTTATAATACATATTAAATTTAAATTAAATAACAACCAATTATGTATATATAAAGCACGTAGATTTACTAACTACGGTTTTAATATACTTAATATGTTTCATTGCTTTTAATTTAGTAAATAATGGCTTAAAATTAAAAAAATAAAGTAATAGTTGTGTATTTTATATATATTGATATTGTTATATTATATCATATTTGTAACTTTAAAAATTCATAATACAATTAATACTGAAAGAAAAAAAGCCTTGCTATACTAGAATAATTTAATAAAATTTTGTGTATATGCAGTTATGAAACCCTCTTTAGACGAAGTACATTAAACTATATCAGCAAGGCTTTTCTTTCTTTATTAATTGGATTTATCATTATCATGATACTCAAGAAAAACTTTGTCTCTTATATTATATTGTTATATTATTTATAATTGGTTGACAATTTTTAAAATTATTTCTTTGTAATATTTATGAAATGTGTAAATAAGTATAAAGCATTTTTTTGTGTATATTGACAGGGATATGTGGCCCGTTGGACTAATATGGGTAACTACATTATCTATGCGGGAAGTAATGGAAACATGCTCAAGATTATTGGAAAGAACTCACTTGAGGTATCTACAATATAATTAATATGAATTTTTTGATACTTTATTTATGATAGTATGTATATATAAATAAATAAATAAATATATATATATATAGGTATATGCATTAATTTAAGTTTCTCCAAATATTGTATTAATTGTTACAATAATATTTATTTTATTTTATCAGAAAAGTACATATTTTAAAAGGGAAAATTCTACGATAACCGTATATCTTTACGTTATCACATTTCAAAACTGTAAACTATTTATTATAATAATTGCACTAAGTATTTATTTACCTTGCATAAAGTGTTACAGAAAATTTATGAGTATATAGAATACAATAATTGATGTCATCAAATAATAAGCTGATGATATAATAATATTTTAGATATATGTTAATGTTAAATAAGTCGCATTGTATTTAGTATACAAGACATATTGTATATTATGTATATATATATTTGTATTTTTAACTAAATTATTCTAATAATATTTCATGTAAGTTTTAGAAATAGTCAAAAATTTTGTAATGAATTTAACAGAATGTGTTATTGTATTATTTCAATTGTATTAATATGAGTAATTCGTTTTCAGATCATAGTTATTTTTTATTAAGTGATGCAATTTCAATTTTAATAAATCAAATAATCCAAATTTGAATTTAAATTTGGATGTCTTAAAAGGTAATAAGAATCTTTTTAAGAATAAGGTGCATTATAAAACAATATCTATTTGTTTTTACTATGTCATGTTTTTTGTTTAAAATTTTTAATTTTATTGTTATTAATTTTATTATTATTATGTACTTTATTAGGGTGTCTAAAAAAACGGTAGTAGGTTGTTAGCTTATGTTAGCAACCTACGTACAGTAATGTATATTAGAACACCACAAGAACGACTGTTTTTTAAACAGCTACCGTTTAAAAACAAATTTATATTTTGAAATGATTAAAATTTTATCGTGTAGCGCCGCCGAAAATTAATAATCTTGCCAATTTTCATCTTTATAACTATTGTACAACCCGAGATATTTAGATGCAGAAACGACATTTTTCGTAATTCTTCTTCTTCTTATTCTTCTTCTTCATACCCAATAACACCGCCTAAACTTTAAGCGATTTTTATGAAATTTTGAACATATATTGGAAATGTCCTAGAGATTATATTTTTACTTTGCAACCGTGTTACTAGGGGAATCGATTTTGCATAGCAACCACTGTTTATATCAAATAACACCCCCTAAACTTTAAGCGATTTTTATGACAGTTTGAAACATATATTGGAAATGTCCCGAAGATGAGAAAAATGATATTTTACCTAAAAACCGTTGCTAGGGGGCTAGATTTTGTATAACTGTTTCCTTTTTAAAAATTAAATTGTGTGACTGGACATACCTTTACAATTATATATAATCAAATGCTCCATTAAATAGTCAATTAATAATGTATCCAGCGAAAAATTGTGATATTAATATAAGCCAAAAATGGCAAAAGAGTGTTAGCTCAACCCATAAAAGAAATGAAATATCCGTTAAATGTGTTAGCTCTTTAGTTAATAGTATTAGACTTGATAAATGAAATTATCCAACAAAATGCTACAATTGGTGTCCGCGAGGGAACTGCTTTATTCTTTCCAGTTTGGCACGTCTTCATATCGATGGTTGAACTATTTTTATTCTGATTTTTTTTAATCTTATACATAACATACTGTTAAATGAATTATGTTATATTGTTTCTATAGGATAAAAATATAATTTGTTTTTTAATCTTTTTAAAATAATTGAATGGTATGCGGTCTAATATGTTAGACTTTAATGTTCAAAATAATGTTTTAGACTACAAATTTGATTCTATTAGATTAGACAAATCATTCATTGTTTCATTTAGTTAGCATTTAGTGTTAAATGGATTATTAATTATGTTAATTTGATTACAAACATATAGTCATTTATATGATGAAACTGAAATTTGTTGTTTGTTTTCTAAGCATGGTACTTTAATGCAAATTTTGACGTTATGAAAGTAAATCTTTGTAACTTGAATGCATTATTTAGTATCCGATTTTCAAATGTATATTGTGAATGTGACTTTCGGTAAAAAATAAATTATTTATTTACGTATGTTAAATTGAAAAGTTAACATGGTAACTTGATAGCTTATGCCGGTAACGAGAAAGAGAAATGCTATATTATTTCATTTCTCATAAAATACAGTTTAATTTACATTATATATTTATATCGAATTTTTTAGATATGAACGAAATACCTTATATAGTACGATTAGAATGATTCTTCGAAATAAAAAACGTATACATGGTACTTTTATCTATTGACTGCCTATTTGGAATTTCAGTCTATCATTTATTATTCAATTACATTATTAAAATAAATTTCTTTTAATGATTATTGTAGTGAAAATTGTTTTAATAAATGAATGACGAAAGTATGGTGAATTATTTCATATCGTATAATAGAAAATAGCTCTATTTTTAACGCGACAAATATTAGTTAGGTAGATGTGGTTCTGTATAAGGCCAGCCATGATATAGAATATAATACGACGTCATAAGACTGGTTTATATTTTTTCTTGTATGACTGACAAAAATTTGTCGTACTGAAAATCTCGTATGTTATTTACAACATCCAACTCCGTCGGCATACCGTACGAAGATTGCGTAGATTTTCAACTAAAACTATATTTTTCTACACAAACGTTAACACAAAGACGTTTATACTAGATTCAATTAGTGCATTGTATACAACGCAAGAGAATACGAATGATTCTAATTTTGATCACTTTTTCCTCTATTTGCATACTCGAAAAAGGTGTCAAAGTAAATACTACATGAGAAAAATTAATCAGCAAAGGACGGTTTTAGTGAATTTGTATTGATATACAAAATGCGATTGTTCCATGAAGAGACATATTTTAAGTACTGTCACATGAATCGCTATCGGTTCGATGAACTAATGAAGTAAATTAGGCACTTATAAAAAAGGAAATACACATGTATCTCCAGTCGATATTAAAGAAAGGCTTTCTGTAACCTTAAAAGAACATTGGCTACTGGAAATATTCATCAGTGTTGCTATTAGTTTCCGTTTACGTAACGAAACGCAAAAGTGAACCAAATTGTCGCTATACCATCGACATATTGTCGTGATTCTGAGCACGCGCTTAAGTATATAATATAGTATATCGAGTATCTATAAAGTTGGATACTGTGACTAGTGCTCACGCTAGTATTAATTATAATGGGTATAGTAAAGATACTTTATGGGTATGCACCATAGATATCGGATAATTGTTAATCTTACAAGGCAGTGAAGAAAATAAATTAATATCTATGGGTAGCACTAAAAAATAGTTAATCTGTGTAGATTATAGCTATTTTTAGCTCCAACTGCGTAAAAAGTAAAATATTCTAATGTCATACGAAGTGTTGTAAACTTTCGCCTCCCCTTCTTCCAGTGGTAAATCGTTCTGATTGGCTAATCTTAACACAGTATCGGAGTGAAAACTCTGTCAGTTGCAAATGTTCTACGAAATTTTCGTCGTCAGCTCCGAATTAACAATCCAACGTACGACATGTCGTACGAATGGAGAATAAACTAGCCTTAGGGCACAAATTGGAACACAATATTGTATTATCTAACTATATCTTAAAAACTCAAGTATATTGTATATATTATGTTACAGACATTAGCAAGCCTCACAAATCTTCCCAATGGTGTCTATTCAGCCTGCTGTATTGCCGATTCTCCCGATCGAAAGGGGAAACTCAAGATTGCCGTCTGCGCTGAAAATATGTTTTATATCTTGTCTATGGACAAAAAATAGCGTCTGAATTCACAGACTAACATGCATATTATTGATGAAAACAGATCACTACAACTGATACATCAAAAGTAACAATTCCATATTTCATGCCGATACTGGTTTAAAATAAAACATGTGATTATTTTTTTCTCGTTTGTATGTTTGTCAATACTACTTGTATATAGTATTTCAAAACTGTTGAGAAATACGTTTGTCTTGACAACTTTTGAAGCGATTCAATCGCCGCAACTTTATTGCTTGTTGTTTTCTTTTTTAATTGAATTCCTAATTCTCATTTTATATAGTCGCTACAAACACATATAGCTTGTGATTTATACAAGACGGTATATTATTTATTTTTAAAAACTTTTACAATGTTGACATTCATTTTCGTGTACATTTTTTTGTAATATACATAATTGATTTCATTATACCATATGTTTGTGGAATATATAAGATTGCAACATTATGCAAAAATAAATAACAAGTAAATAAATTCCGTAAATAAAAGAAACATAGTTATAGTCATTATGAATAAATCTTTTTGGGGTTATAATAGTATTACATATGCATATATTTCAAAAGTAGTTTAATGGGAAGTTCATTTACATCTTCATGTACTATATATAAAAGTATTTTATTTTAAGGAAATATTTTACATATAAAACAGAAAATTAAATTTTCTATGATTCACCTGTTGCTTTGAAAATAAAATTAATTGTTCAAACGTTGAGCCTTTTATAAGGTTAAAAATTTAACATGATTAGTTATATATTTAATAAAATTACGGCAAACCAAGAAATGTCTCAAAATAAAACCTATCCATAATTCTGATAAGTATATTAATAAGCTAATATAGATAAATGTACATTTAGTTTAAAGATATGTATATATATATAGATAAAATATGCATGAAAATATATATGATATGCGTATATCGAACGTGATATAGTATTAACCAAATATTCCAGCATCTATTTGTGTAATTTTTTCTATTTTCCACAACAGCCTCCCTTCTTTTTCGGAGTTTCTTTACGAAGTTGGATTGAATTACAAAGGTCTTTGTCTTCATTAGATTTCAGTTTCCTAAATAAAGAAATTACAATATGTATATATAGAGTAATAAATCGTCTAAGAGAGCAATTATAATATGATTAAAACTATTTCTATCAAATTATTGAAATAATTTCTTCATTCAGTTTTGTATTGGTATAAAAAATGAGTAATTTTTTTAAATAGAGCGTTTTCGAAGAAACCCTGTTTTCAGTTTTAGAAACCATTGAAAGCATAGATCGATATACAAAAATTTCAAACATATAAGTAAATAAATTCTGGAAAAAAACGAATCGTGTTTATCTCTATAGTCGACGGCTTTAATTTCTATAATTATATTCAATTTCATATATAATGTAAACAAACTAATTAAGCAGATAAATATGTTATAAATATTATTTTGAAATGCTAATCCTAAATCATAATTATAGAAATTCAGTAATTAAGGTAAACTAGTATTCCAGTATATGTAAATATTCCAAATATTAAAATTTTTACATTATTTATTAAGCGAAATGATAAATTAAAAAATACACTGTCATAAATAGAAATACTTACTGAGCCATTTCACGAAAAGCCTCATTAATATTTTTTCCAGATTTGGCACTGACTTCATAAAAATATGCACCAAATTCCTGAAAGCAAAAACTTCCATATATAGACTTCAATCTTTTCGGGGAAATGTTAAGCACACGTCTGTAAGCTATTAGTTAACTTATCCTATGCATATTATAGCCTAGAGAGTTACAATGCATACGTTATTACATATATCAATTCTATAAGATTAAAAAATTCGATGAATGCGAAAAATTAAGTATAACAACAATAAATCGTCAAACTGTTCGGGACAGTTATTCAATGACATTATTATAATTTGTATATATATATGTATATACTTAATATCCAAATATACTCGAATAGATAAAATTGTGATCATTAAAGTTATAATTAATTATACAAGCAATTACAGCAATGAGTAATATTAACTAACAATGTGTTGAGAAAGAGTTACTATAATAATAAGTGCATACATAATTATAACAGAGACCGATCATTGTCAATAACAGACTACGCGTTAAAGAAAACGAATGACAAGGTTCATAACCATCGAGTAATTAGTTATTCCGTATGATTCTATTATTATCCTGTTAAGTTCGTTTCGTTATCTATGGTTTGAACTTCATCAAAATCGTCAATTTATTTTACCTGTTCATCTGAAGATGTCTCTAGCTAGCTATAATACAAACAAAAACATTTGCAGTTATTCTTCATTTATTTTATTATTAAATTCGGGTGTATCGTCTAAAATGTATCTTATTATTAATCATCTTCAACACCCGCCAACAATGTTTAACAATACTCGTATGATTAATACATAAAATATATTTTAACTTAAATACCTACCTACTTGTTTTATTTATTTAAAACATGTAAGCCAACGAATCAAAATAATATTTGTTCAATGATGTGTGTATTTTCCCGTTTAATAGAAGTTTGCAGCATTTGCAACAGATAAAAATTTATCTTTCCATGGACAACTTTCTTTTAATAAATTATATATTTGTGCTTATCGAAAGCCTACTACAAAAAGAACTTTTATTATAAGTTAAGTAATATATATATTTAATGTCATATGTATATATATTTTTAATGTTAAATTCTCAGTGCAGTACTTGATATTTTTAAACTTAAATATATTGTAATTTTAGTTCTTAAATCAAAATTAATCATCACTATTAAAATGAATTCAAGTGTAATTTACATAATGTTTATTATAGCTATAATTTGAGAAAAATTATTGAAATTCAGCGATTTTATAAATAACTTCAAATTTATTCATGTCTTTTATCTCGCAATAAAACGCATCCCTTGGAGCTATATACCGTATTGATGGATGGTACAGCAACATCAAAGTATACATTGAGGAGGCACACAAATGGATACATGTGATCATCATGCGGCTATCGAAAAATCACACTGACAGAATTCTTTTGTTCTAAAATAGAATTTTACTTGGGTCCTGCTTAAATAGCAATGAGTTTATATAGTATGTAAATAGTTCGCATATTAACGTGATATTTATTTGGAAAAAATTTAAAGAATGCATGAAACAAATGGTTATCTTTGTGAAGATAAACGGCCAATTTTGTCTTTAACTTGTATTCTACTTTAAACAATGTGCTCAGTGAGATCAAATTAATTTCAATAATGCATAGGCTTAAACTATAAATATTTCTGATTATAACTGTTAGGATGAATTCGTTTTACAATTTAGAGCATATTGACATATCATTTTGATGTACCTCATAATTTTTCAAATATGTATGCCAATTCATATGATATTCGATTATTTTTCAAATTTAGTTTTAGTAAAAAAAATGTACTCGTGCTCTAGAAAAATACAAATAAATAAATTATATTTATTGATTTGTGCTCAACATTTCTGATTAATAAGTTCATATTGTGTCTATAATAATTGCATGCGTATTTATACATTACAAAACACTATCGACTGAACTTCATGTTAAGTATACTACACACATATGTAGTTCTGATTGGAATACTCTAAAGAAAAGATATATAAGATGTGATACGTATTAAACTTTAGCGTTATGTTTTGCTGTGTGTTTTACGATTAAAAATTGTGATACAATAAAACAATAATTATCTATACATTTTTATAGACGTTATATATATATATTAAACATCCCATTAAACACTATAAGATAATAAGAATTAAAGCTCGGCCTTTTAAATATATAAAAACACCCCGCTAAATGCTAAAATAGCATAAAGATAACATGCTTGCAGTTATGGATTAATCAAACGTCCCATGCTTGATGCCACAAATACGTTAGACGTCCCATTACATATTATAGCTGTTTACAAGACCAAACTAGATGTTATAATAGTATGAAAACGCCCCACGCTAAACGCTAAAATGACATAAAAACGTCTATGCAAAACTCAAATTTTAATGCAATTATAACGCATAGCATAGTATTGTAAACAGCTCTAATGTTTAATAAGACGACTAAAGTATTTGTGACAATCATGTTGAAAGTTTCTATTAATCTATGTATATCGGCAAGTTGGACTTTTTATGTTATTTGTCTGGTGTTTTCAGACATTTATAACGATACGCTGGAATTTTAGTTTCTTATATCATTTAGAGGGATGTTTAATATAATATATAGCATCTATGTATATACACGACGTATACATAATTGTTATAGTGTTTACCTAAAACTTACTTTTTCTAAATTGGCATAAATATCCCGCTAAAGTTAAATACGTGATATGATCGACTAATTGTAAGGAAATCATTGCATACTTCAGCAAGCTTTCTGCCCTCCTCAATTTGGACAGGTTGTTCCATCTCTTCGGCCAAGTCAGCTTTATTCCCAAGAAGGAGAATCACAGTTCCTTCTTCCGTTCCATCCTGCACACTCTCGATCCAACTGCGCACGTTGAGGAAGGAGGCCTCGTGTGTGACATCATAGGCGATGACGACACCGTCCGCTTTTCGATAGTACTGCTTTGTGATACTCCGAAATCTGAGTGCATGTTTTAGAAATGAAAATTTTATTACTTCCATTAATAATTCATATATAATAATTTAATTAAAATTATCATTGAAATTAATTAAATTTAAAGATATATCAATTTTAATGACATTCAAGTATTGAAAAAATTTGTAAATCGTGTAGTTTTAAAATTAAATTGATAACATTATTCATTTATGTTTATAATTGTATATATCTTTTAAATTTCTTGATTAAAAAGTAATAATTATAACAATAATGTATCTATGCAAATATTTATTAATCAATTATAACTCTTTTTTTAATTTTAATATAATGCTTTCTATGTTTATTTATGTTAATATGTAGTTTTTAGCGTATATATCCAAAGTGCAACATCATTTAGCAGAATAATGCATTATTGATCAGATATAACTTCTTTGACAGATAATTTGAAATAAAATATCATATGAGTATATCGATTTTAATCCCAATTCTATCAAGAATATATTTACTTCAAGGAAAGTCTATACAAAATATAACCAAAGAATAAGTACAAACCTATCAAAATTTTGAAACCGAAGATAATTAATGGATTTACATTTAAAATAATGTTGCTTATCAAACAATTCTATTTTCTAAACTAATATGGCCATATTTAACTTGATTTAATTTATATGCTTGACTAATAGTAATTGGATCTTCATAGTTATATAATATGTATAATAATAATTGTGTATTTGAGTACCTATATTGTAATAAATGAGTATCGAGAACTAGTGAATAATTATTTATTTCATGTGACTTTAAATTTCTAATAAAAATTCTGTGCGATAAGTTTAAAAGTTTTATTTGTTACTGTTTTTCGTCTTTAGAAGTGAGTATTTGCTGTTTGATTTATATACATATTGTGCATATTTATGAAAAATAGGACAATTAAATTTTATGATATATTATTACACTTATTATTATTATAATTATGTTATAATTGAATATAATCCGATGTTAAATATCGTATTACAGTATATTGAATTTTGTATATAAACAATTCTATTTATTAATTAAATGAACGATATTATTCAATACTTATTTACTACCTAAATATTGTTCCTTGAAATTCCTTATTTTATTTTTAAATGAATATAGTTTTATTGAGTAAAATATTATTTCATTATCGCAGTTGTTCCATTATATGTACATATATTTAAATAAATAACGTAATAAATAATTTCAAAGCATTTCAATGTGTTTTTCAAAATGTCTACAAAGTTATTAAAAAATTACAATTTACACATGATGAAGATACATTTATACATTTGTTTTAAAAGACTTAAATAATTAAAATTATATAGTGATATAGTCATTTGTATCGATAACTACTCTATAACTAATTTTTTTTATGTCCCAGTAGTATTACCGATGTAGTTATTAATGAAAAAATTACGTTCCAGTAGCTCCTTGAGATTGAACAGCTTTGTGAAATAACTTTTAAGGGATATATGTATATATTTGATTATTATTATTTCGTACCACGTAAAGTACATCATATTATCATCCGAAGTAGAACTAACGAGGAAAGTCAAAAATGAAAATAAAATTGAAACTAAAGCAAGCTCGGTACAAATTGAAAAATTGTTTTCCCTGAAATAACAATAAAATAGATAAATAACTTAAATCATCTAAATTTACTCTATTAATAGATTTGTGACCTCTATATTAAGTAAAATTAACATTTAAAAAGCAAAAGAATTTTATCTAAACATGAGCTAAGTAAATTGGAGTATATAAATTCATTACCAACATAAATTTTACTTCATATTAAAAATCAGATTTCAAATTTCAAGCTATTTCGCGTCTTTCATCACAAACCTTTAGGTTGCCGTTAAAAGCACTGTGAAATGGCTGACATTATAGTGCAATTTTATTTCGTGTATCTTTGTGAATTACCTTTCTTGACCAGCAGTGTCCCAAAGTTGGAGTGCAATACAGTAGTCTTCGAGAAGCATTGATTTAATCTGAAAGTCCACTCCAATTGTGGCCGAGAACGTCGACTTGAAACTCCCTTCACAAAACCGATATAGGATGCTTGATTTACCCACTCCTGAGTCGCCGACGAAGACTATCTTGAACATCCGTTGGGGACTGTTGAGTCCGCGCTGAAACGTCATAAATCAGTAAATCATTGGTAACATTTTATTTTCTATACACATTCTATTAAAGTAAGTAACGCACATACATGCATGAAATCGTTATAGATATATCAATCGTATAGGTATCAACAACAATCGTTGAGCACAACTCACTAAACATATTGATAAAGTATATATCTTGAGATGTTATCATTCTCTTCTAACACAGTGAGAGACAACACAGTACCGGTTTCGACCTTATTAGGTCCATTAGCCATACATAGCCTCGAACCAACGACTATACGATTACCCTTCAAACACGCTAACCATGCGACTCTTAGAAGTAAAATCCTTTAACCAATTTTGAAAAGCACTATGCAGCTCATACTACTTTTAGAATTGTGGGAACACTTCGGTACAACACCCCTTCAACGCTACAAAGAAAGATAAACCAATTGATAGAAATTACGCAACTGGTTTAAGTTTGAAACTAATTCAATAAGTGTATAATAATTAGTATTTTTCATATATATTTGTACACATTATTTTGAAACGAAATAATAATGTGAGGTAAACTAAAATATTGATAAACCTGATATAATTTTTTTACAAATTATGAGATTCATCAAACTGATAACCATCAAATTCAAGTTTGGAAAACAAATTGTACAGGTGAAATATGAGTAGATTAAAACAGTAATGTCACCGAGGAAAGAATAAAGTAAAAACCACTTGAAAATTTTGTTTTTGAAGTAATTAAAATAAATTTATTTTAATTAAGTCCAGGGAAATATGTTTTACACAAACGCAATAATGATATCGTATATATTTCTCCTGTCTCTTGTATATTGGAGTTTTTTATGTACACTAACCAGGAAGTAATTTCATGATTTAAAATAAGGGTTTTTAACCAATTCTTAATAAAGCGCACATTAAATAAAGAAAAGCGATGTACTTTAGATGCAAACTAGAAAATATAAATAATCGATGATAATGAGTTTAAAAAATCATAATCGTATTACATATGTAATTACATGAAACAAAACTGACTAAGCAAATATGAATATATTTATAACATTATCTAATTTAATTGTCAATTAATTTAAAATAATTACTTTTATATTTAATGAGACTGTATTTGTTAATTTAATTTTATAAAGAATTCAAAATTGACAGTCATTTTCACATTTAATGAGACGGCAAAATTTGTGAAGGCAATTATATAGGATAAGTTAGGTTTAAGCTCCTATTTTTGATTGTTGATTATATTACTGCTGTGTAGTCGCTTAAATGTGTTCTGCATTTGGATTGCTAATAACACTATGTGACAAAATGCAGAGCAACATTTATTTTCACAACACAAGCAAAGAACTATAACCTTTTTTTTAACAAAACAAAACATTTGAATAATTTTTTATAAGTAAAATTGTTTACTTCTAATACAAGGTGAGTTGCGATAACGCTTAGCCGGGATATAATGTAATATCATTATTA
>JAYRBW010077395.1:0-24583 GCA_036023295.1 Invenusta paracnida | reverse complement strand
CCTATGGAAAGAAATCACAAGTGAAACAATCTAACTTCCTTTGACCTAACCTGGACTGTACTAGTTTTAATCTTTTACGCTATGATTTTACCTGTCTCAATATTTTAGCCTCGTCCTTATACTATTTGTCTTTTTACAATTTTTAACACTTTCATTCTCTCTCCCTTACTCTGACGTGTGATGTGTTCAATCTTGTGCCAGTATTGTTTCTCTCCAGTTTTTTTTTGTTTATTTTTATTATTCGATAAAACTGATTCTGATGATGATTTGCGCTAAATGTTTGAATAGGCATACGAAATATTACACTGGAAGATACGAAATTATCACTATTTGACACAAATAGTTCTAAAGACTTTAAATTGTATAATGAAATTATTATACATAAATATTTATAATAAAATTGTCTTCTAAACAACTTCCTTTTTTATAGAAAAACATATTATATCACTCCCCATAGTGCGCTTTTTTGAAATTTGAATATTTGTGCAAATTTGATATATGACATATAAATATGTAGCTTATTTATAAAATACGTTACAAATATTTAATTTTATTGTGAATGGTATCCTTAGCATATATGTAAACTTTCTAATTTTATCAGTTAAAAGACGAGTAATTAGAAAAAGATGCAAACAAACTATAACGCATAACACTTAGTAAGAAGCATAACATTCTGTTATAGGTACGCATCAACAATGTATTAAGATTTGAAGTTTTACATTTAATATTCGATAATATTTAATTTTGCAATAAATAATAAATTACTCAACACTTTGAGAAATATAACAACACCCAATGTATATGTCAGTCAGACTCAAGATCAAATGTATCAATTTATTATTATGTTGAAGTTCAAAACTTTTGTCTCGTAAATCGCTACATTAACTTTGAAAGAGTCAAATTCCTCTCTCACTCTGCCCCTTTCTCTATACATATGTATATTCCTTTCTATTCTTCACTATACTATCTGAACCTCAGCTATTCTGATATAATTGTTCTGTTTTGCTTAGTTAATAAAAAAAAGATTGAAAGTAGGTAGGTATGGCTGTACTGAGAGGGTGGCTGGGAAGAGAGTGAATGAGGGACGAGAGGAGAACTGGAGCGCATCTCTGTCCAAACAGACAAGAATCAACTCAAAGCTTCCTTTTGATTGGACAATGAATAGCGCGCTGATCATAACTCAGTGACAATAAATACTCATGAGCCCTCATTGTGCGAACACAAAACCCAGACTTTAGTGAAAAGAATTCCATTCTCTATACCAGTACACAAGCGCCTCGCCCTAGGCTCCTTCATTGTTGCCAGCGGCCAGCATTCAAGCGATAAGAAAGAATAACAGCCACCAACACCCCCGCCCACCCACCCAACCCCATTCAATTCACCATCAAGAGAATAAATAATCTTTTATTCGCGCGCTCCACCCCGATGGCATCCACCGACTATCAAAACAGTCAACAGCAACTGCAAGACTTGAGCAGCAAGCATGCCTCCCAACCGCCGCCGCCCTTCGTCAATGTGGCCTCCGCCGCACTCCAGCAACAGCAGCAACAGCAGCAACACCAGCTCGGCATGCTCGGAAGCGACTACGCGAATCTGCATCACTCGGCCCACCATCACTCCCTCCACCAGCACCAAGCTCACCACTTCTCGCAGCAGTCTGCCGCTGCAGCCGCTGCAATGGCCCACCTCCAGCAGCAGCACCATCATCACCAGCAGCAGCACCAACAGAGCGGCCTCCAGCAGCATCAGCACACGACCTACAGTCAACTGGTGGCCCAGCAGCACCAACAACACCAGTCGATGACAGCCTCACCTCCCCTGTCGGCTGGAGGAGGGGGTGGTCCGCCCCAACTGCAGCACATGTCGGGACAGACAATCACCGGAGGCGGGCACGTTAGAGACCTTATGGGCCATGCAAGGTCAACCGAAAGTCAGCACTCGGATGATGCTTCGATGTCGCATGAAGATCTCGATGATACTACCACTGGAAATGCCTCGCATGAGTCCAATGGATCTGGTCGAGTAAGTTTCGCTCGAATCTAGCTTGAATCTATCTATTTGTGATTTTTAATTAAACAAAAAATTAGCCTTTCGAACTTTATAAGTTGTGCATTTTAACTTCTTAAAATATTGGTAAAATTATTATAATTTGTAATGAAAAAAATCCCTAAACATTACAAGAATTTCTTTGTTAAAATACATATAAATATGTTTATAATATTAATAATATAGTATTTAACTACAAACAAATGTATATGTTTATCAAATAAGGAAGGTGCTAACTCACATGGCGCTAGTTAAATTTAGAAATATTATCAAAATTAAAGCAAACGATATATAATGTTAATTTTTAGCAATAATTATAGTGTCAATGTATTATTCAATATTTATTATATTTTATAAGTATCGATTCATTCAAATGTTAATAATTTATAAATGATCGCAGCAACATTTTTTGTTTTATTTGATAATAATCATTGTTTAATTTTCCTATCATGGCTTCTGAAGCTTTAGTATTTTTGTTTGACAATTATTCATAAACTAGGGGCGCCCACAAATATACACACAAGAAGTAAATTACTTCATCTAATTTTAATTTTTAGTAGACTATAATTAATTATTAAACAAATATAAATATGTTTGCAATCGTTTAGTACACAGTGTTAAATTTAGAAGAGTTTTATTTTAGAATTAAATATATTCATTAATTTACGCTATCCAATTAAATGGCAACATTTAATTCCATACAATAATTCGTTTTATTACTTAGTGAGCAATACTGTGTGTGTGTGTGTAAGTTTATTATGCATACATAGTTGCGCACTGTCTGTTATAAACACAATAAAACTAGATCTATAGTAAGTAATTTGTTGCAGAAACAATTTTAAAATTATCTTGATGTAAAATTTTAGAAGACATGTATTTAATTAATATTCAAAATGTTATTTAATTACGATACATTTTATGAGATATGCAAAATTTGATAAGATTTTAAAATAAATATCCGCAAAAGCTAATTGTAACAATCTTCATGTAATAATTTAGGGATGCGCTAGAAAAATTAATTAATTTTGTTAAAATCTGAAGACAAAACCAAATTGATTTTTGTTAAGCAACTAATGTTGGTGACAATTAAAATTTATTTGGGTATATAAAAAATCTAAAACCACTTTAAGTAAAGATATATGTATTATAGCAATAAAGAAATATGTTTCTTTTATTTGTTGTATTATTTGTTGTTAATATTCTGTTTTTATAATGTGTGTAACATAAATTATAATTGAGTCATAATTAATTTAAACGTTTGGCTACATACTTTTATAAATTTATATATTGTTAAGAAAAATGAAAGAATATATCACTTTTAAAAACGTTACTAAATATATAAGGCAGCATAATAGTATTATATTAAATCAGCTATTATTATAAAATGCACTTCTACATAATATAGATATCGCACAACATTAACAAATCTGCTTTATTGTCATTACTAAATTAAATTGGTATTTCATTGTTTGTTTAAACAAAACCTTTTCATGCCTATTGTTCATATTTCAAAACAAAAGTACTACTTATATAATAGTCTTTCCACAATAATTCGTGATAACAAATTAACATAACTTTATTCATATATACATACAATGGAGGTATAATATTGATTTTTACTTTAGATATAAAAGTTTAATTTGAAGCATAGTCTTATAAAAAAATTGTATTTATTTTAAATATTGATATTTTAAATTACTATCTAAAAATACATTTTAATTTTTACATCTCTTATCTAAATGCAACTAAAATTGATAGGTCCATATATTTCAATAAATAGTATATATGTAATATACAATAAAATATGTTATATGTGTTAAATTAACTTTCAATTACTGAATTAAATTTCAATGTTTTCTAAAAATACCCATGACTTCATTTGATATTGTATACAATAAAGTTAGAAATGTTTTTCTAATAAATATTCATTATTAAAATAAATAAATTATTAAATAAAAAAGATCCAAAACCTAAAAGTAAAATCCGATAATTAAATTTAACAAAAATATCCCTTTTCTGAATGTAAAGCGTCAATTACTAATTCCCCCAAAATATATTAATAACAAAAATGATTTGTATTCTTTAAATAATAGCAAATTTAATGAAATTCACATAGAATATATATTTCAGAAGTTAAATCTTTGAAGCTCTTTAAAAACAAAACAAAAAAATTAATAAATATTTGTATGATTTCTTCATTAATCGAAGGTGTTGAAAAATTGAACTATACGTATTCATGAATACAGTTTTTATGTTGAAATGTATATACTATTACCAAAAATTTGTATTATTAATATTAATATTATTGATAATCACTTTTTGAACAAATTTTGAAACATTTTAGATTTTAAGAATATTTTGTATTTAATAAATAATAATAATTTAATACAAATATCTAAAATAATATGCTATAAAACAGTATATATGTATATATGTATGTGTTTCATTGTATTATATGCTTTTGTGCACTTCGTAAATTCCATTTACTAAATTATAATTCATTCGTCCTGATAATCCTTTTTAATTTTCGATTTTGAATAAATTTCAATTAAGTGATGATGGTTTCAATCCAATTTTTTAGATAATTGAGATATTTCTAATATATATATATGTATATAGTTTATTATCAGAAATTGTTCCAAAATAATCTTCAAAGGGCTTTAGAGACATTACACAATTATATAATAGACAACTTAGTAGATAATTGCTTCTTCATTTGAAAAAATGCTTGTTTTAGTGTGATTTTGGACGGACACAAACAATAGCGCAACAGCAGTACATTATACACGATATTTTATATGACATTTGAGAACTAGCCTTTCTAGAGTTTATATGTTGTATATCAACAAAGATTTGTGTTATTACTATATTATCATCATATATTATAAATATAATATTATAAGACTTATGTGTAATACTGGTTCTTATTTGGAAGTGTACATTACTTAAAATAATAAAATATAACAACCGATATGTATCGTGTAATAATAATAATAATATTGTAATATGTATTTTATAAATGCGAAAACATTATATTTAGCAAAAGATGTTTTCAATATATACTTACAATATACGCATTAACTCATCGCATTAATAGTTTATGTCCAGCTTTATTTATTTTAATTAATTTTTATATTAGCATTTCACATTTCAACGTATTATATGATAGAACATTTATTCAGAGCAAATTTAAAGTTCGATTTTCCCTCGAATATTTAAATTAGCGAGTAAAAATAAAAATAAAGCAGGAGTTTGAAACAAATCTTTATAAACTATTTTTCATTAATTGACGGTAATTTTTATTATAAAATTGTGGTTTATATTTACAATTGATTCCCTTTAAATAGTTAATACATCGCTATAATATTATATCATTCGCTTATTAAGAAACTTCCAATGCAATGTAAATGTACATTATTACTACCGTTAATATCACTTTAATTGCACAGTTGAAAAAAACATTTGTCAAGCGTGAATAATTTTTTGTAGGATTAAAAATTCAGATCTAAGAGAAAAACATTTATCGTCCGATCCGATGTCTGACATATTTAACTGAGTAAACTTAGCATAATAGAAATTTATCAAATAATTTGACAGTTTCATCTATATTTCAAAAATGTTATATCTATACTGTTTAAAAGTAGTTTTCAAGTTTTAATGACATATAATCAACATAATGTATATATATCTAAATAAAAATGTATCATAATACATATTCATCCTCTTCTCGCTTTGTTTCCTCGCTACAGACAGCAAACCAGAATGGCCTGAAAAAGGAAGACCGCGTGAAGCGCCCGATGAACGCTTTCATGGTGTGGTCGCGGGGCCAGAGACGGCGTATGGCCCAGGAGAACCCTAAGATGCACAACTCAGAAATCAGCAAGCGCCTGGGAGTCATGTGGAAGGGCCTCACAGATGACGACAAGAAGCCTTTCATCGACGAAGCTAAGCGACTTCGAGCCAACCACATGAAACAGTACCCCGACTACAAGTACCGACCGCGCAGGAAACATAAGTCTCTCGACAAGCAGAAGAAGTTCCTGGGGGCTCCCGGAGGCATGCAAGCGGCTGCAAATGCCGCGGCTCTCTCGCATCTTGGCCGCGATGTCTCTTACCTCAACAATGGTCCTTCGGCTTACATGCCAAACGGCTACCCACAGGTCCATAGCATAGACCCCAACGCCTACTCACAGGTGTACTACGGCGGGGGCGGTCTGGTCTATCCGCACAATGCGGCTGCAGCAGCGGCCCAGAGTCAGACCTCCGCTCAACAGCAGTTGCAGCAGCAGTCCGGCTACATGAACGGGATGGCCTCTCCGGCGAGCTACTCGGCGCATCTTGGTGTTCCGTCCAGCTACATCCAGTCGAGTGGAATCAAGATGGAGTCCTCAATGAACGGGGGCGGTGGGGGACACCATCGCGGTGGTGTGTCGCCCACGAGTCTGCACCCCTCCCACCTGCAGCATCAGTCCCACCATGGTGGAGGTGGAGGCGGACATCATCATGGTCACCATCCGAGCCAGCAGCACGCGCTGGATCTGCAACAGATCTACGGACACAGTATGGGACATGGCTTACACGACGTGGATGACAGTGTCGCGGCAGCCGCGGCAGCTGCTGTATCCGCGACTGGATACGTGATTCCTCCATCCCAGGCCGTGACATTCAGTAATATCTAATCCCCTTACTCTTCATTCGCTCTCTCGTTTTCTTGACATTTTGGGAATCGAGAAAAGGGACAATTCAGAGGGCGATTCACAATCATTTATTCTCGCACCTGTTGTGAACTACCTACTCAAACTCCACCCTAATTGACCTTTTTGCACTCTTTCTGTTGTGCTCAAATTTTTAAGATAATGATTTCGGTATTTTTTCTCTCCCAATAACTTGATAATACTTAGGACACACACCAGCCAATATCTTGCTTAATTACAAAAATCATATAGAAATATCCCCGTCAGCATCGTTTTTTAATTTATACAAAACACGAAATTTAATATGTTGACATGTTCATTTTAAATTGTACTACTGATATACGTGCTTTCGTAAAATGACACTTTCTAAGACAATAGTGAAGTAAACCATAATTAATCAAGGGAAGTGCCTCTTATTGTAAATATACATGTATATCAAATTTGTATGTATACTTATTAACAACACCTAGATTTAGAGGAAGCTTAATCCTCGCTGTACATAGTAATTATTGATCGTGTGAATACTGTAGACATTGTTCCAATTCATTCGACCTTAACATTTGTTATGCTCTCCGGTCCCTCCGTTTACTTTGACAATCAATATTCGGCATCATCCAAATAGTTGTAAGTGTACAGTCGCCCACCACAAGTCCTCTTTTCAATCCAATCTTCTTTACTACTTTATTGTACGTATCTCCAACACTAAAAACATGAATTTTAGATTCTAAATTCTAAACTTTTATTTAAATACGTATCATCTTTATGTTATGTATAAAAAAAGATTGTATATAATGACATGCTCGTTGTCGTAAAGAGGTTTTCGCTCTCCTGAATATCAAGGTTGTCAGAAATGTTAGAAACGTACTGAATCGCTCATTGACAGACTTTCAAAAAATATAGTTTTCATTGAGCTATTCAACTTCAGGGAATTCTTCTACGCCAACTATTAACCGGTTAGATAATGTAATATCATATCAAAGTCTATTTCACTTACTGTTCAATAAATAATATTACCGCATTTATTCAAACTTTGCATTCCTAAAATACGTAAGTAATACCAGCTCAAAAATGTAGCTAAGAATGTTTGTTTAGACATCAGTCGCGGTCTATTAGTGTTAGTTTCCGCTATGAATAAGAAATAGCATAACAATAAATTCTGGTTAACTTCTTGGATATAAACTAGGATACACTGTAGTGAATCATGTCGAAAGATATTTTTGTAATGTTTAACTTTAAATCTTTTAACACGTAACATATTTTTAAACTGAATAACGGCATCATTCTAAGGTTGAAGGTTACAATCTGGTGCACAGGGGTGCTATATAGCGATTGCCATAGCTGCTTGTCAGAATTTGCGAGTAAAATTGAATTGTTAAATATTCGCGATTCTTTGGGTTTTAATAGACAACTTTACCAAGAATACCAAAATATTATATAGTGAATATATTTTATTTAAATTGGTATCATTTCTATATGGTCTGGTGATACGAATATGCCTACATTTATTTTATGTTCAATTGATTTGACACTTTGTAATAATAATAATACCTATTGTACGTGTTTTTATGTAGAACAAGGTGTTCATTCCAATTTTATACTGTATTTTATCTAGATCAGTATATTATGTACAATATATGTATACAAACTCAATGCATTATTTTCAATTTAATTTCTCCTTTTATGTGTTGATACACATTTTTGCAGGTTCATACAATACTATTTTTTCTGTGAATAGTGTGTCAGTAAGAACATTAATGTTAAATCGTCTGTAGTCTGACCTATTTGTAAAAATATGTACAATATATATTATACATTATCGGTAGAATAACGATGGCGAGAAAAATGTTTCTTAGTTTTTATGTTTAATGTTGTACAAATTATTAAAACTTTATAATATTACATACAATACATGTACCTGACAACCCGATGGTATTTCTTCTAGAGCGGCCTCATACTTTAAGATATCGACATAATTCAAGCAACTATAATTGGATGATGTAAAGATCAGACTTGTAAACAAAAGCAATACATGATCGATCTGTATCCGGCCCAGCCCTGCCCTGCCCTGTACCACTCCTTATTTCTTCTTGTTTTAGCTTTTGTTTTATTCGCACACCACCATGACCCTCCTGCATTCCATTTCTTTTGATTCTAATCTCATCTTGAACAAGCCTGGCACTTCTTGATACGGAAATATGAGTATATTATTTAATTCTACATGGATATTTACCTCTTTGTACAGATTGTAAATCGAGACCTTCAAATGTACTATTTGTCTTTTTTGTGAATGTGAAAATGCTTTTGGTATCTTTTCTATTTTTATTCCTATTCAAAATGACTCGTTTTTCTCTAAAGTATAGTGAAGAAGGGTAGCTTTATTCATCATAATATACCAACAATTCATGTACAAAATATACTTCGCAGTCTGCACACTTATGATAACTGTTCAGATATGAATCACACCATTTTGTTTTATATGCAGAATTGTAAATAAAAGCTGCATATATATATATATATATAGTGTTTGTTTCCCCAATGTTAAAGCACACACATTCACACACACATACATGTGAAACTTTTAGAACTGTTTTTAATTAATAAACTAATCAAGAAACATTCTTGCAGACTTCCTCTAAACTCCACCTTTCCCGTCCAACAACTCTTCTTCTTATGCTGTTGTCGCTATGGTAACTAAAGTATCCAAGTCACAGTTCCAAAAAGACTCCAAAAAACTGTTTATAACTTCGTTCTAAGCGTGATCTGTCTATATAAATACTATTTAAATAATTATTTATTTATTTACATGCATACAGTATAAATACATTTTACCAATAACTGCACTACTTTGCCATGAATTTGATTATTACAAAAATACAAAATTATCCTATAATGCAAAAAATGTTTTATTCTGACTTTGGAAAATATGTTCATGAAAAAGATACTATATAAAAAGTGTCTCTTATTAAAGATACCTAAAAACTGTTTTATAAACAATAGCAAAAGAATATGCATTATTTCTTAAATTTAACGGTAAAGAGTTTATTAAAATATAACTTTAATGTGAAATATTATTTAGCTATAGAATATATAAATAATGCTGCCATCATTATCGCCGTAATTTATTAACTTTTTTGTATGTCAAGATATTTGATTTAAAATTTGTATGTTAATTATTGAGTACAATGCTAATTATGTGAGTATATTATACATATATATATAAATCAAATTAACTAAAAAAAACAATATATTGTTAAAATAATCTACAATTTTAAAACAAATCATCTATAATGGCCGATATTTTAACAAATAAGTCTATTTATACATATTTAAGGGATAAGCTTATAAAATTTTCAAAATTGTATATACCTAAAAAGCCATCGACCAGAAATCATCTATTATAGTAGCTATAGGAAATGTGACTATAGAAGCAGGTGTCGTAAATAAACAAATGGCCTATAAATGTTCCAACATATTGAACTGCCTTCCTTTCCATATTTATTATTGTGACACGGAATGAATTAAAGCTGCTTTATAAAGGCGCGGGGAAACTTTTAGAGAAAGATGGAGGACCAAGTTTAAGAAGAACAATATGCTGTTGGCGACGCGTTCTCATTTCCTCTTTGGTCATGTGATGGACAACAAGTTGCTGCATATATTTATATACTAAAAGTGGAAGCTATCATATTGTATCTATACTCACTACTGTCATGTGATTCCGTGCCCTAGGCAAGTCCAATCGAGGAACCAAAGTCTTGTTTAGTCAAGTCAATCGAAGATTGTTGCCGCCGCAATGAAACAACACGGTTTCTGTCAGCTACCTGCCGAATGAGTTCTCTCAATTCCCCAACAAACACCGAGGCTTCTGTTTCTTGAGGTGTTTGTCCAAAGCCACTGTCGCATGCTTATGTTACGACTGTGCTCCGTATATTCGACATCGAGAGTCGAAGTTTCCTATCTAGTTACACACATAACCTAGGATTCTCTTTCTACAGGTTGGTTTGAAACACTTCCAGTACAAGAAGTCAATACTTTCAAATGCATTGAGTCGCGTTGACTATCTTGATGTTGTCTTGCTTTGTTTTTTCTAACAGGTTTTAAACAGCAGACGGCAATGTGGAATTGCAGGGCTCTATATATGTGTTCTGATTCATGAAAATGGTTCTCAAATTTTCTTTCTTTTATATTATATATGTAATAAAGTTTAATTGTTTTGGATATAAAGTATATTGAAATATATATTTATCTATTTTATGCGTATAAATATGTAATTTAAATATGTGTTATAATTTTTTACAGATCATATATGTAAATAATAATCGTTATGTTAATATTTCTATTAAAATCAGACTAATCATCTCAATCTTGAATTATTTAAAGAACTCAAGAAACATAGAAAATTAATATATTATTAAAAATACATTTAAATTATTTTCTTACCAAATTGCTATGCTTAATTTAATTAGATTTTAAAGACTGTATGGTTAGATTCGTTTTCATAATTGCATTTTGTATCAAAAATGCTAAAAATAACATCTTTATTATATTATTTTTAAAACATCAATATATTTGCAGGTTTTCATTTCAGATTTTTATTTTTCAAACTAGTATTCTAGTTAAAATGCTCAACAGTCTAATATTTTATTAAAATATATTCTTCTGATTACATTGGTGGTGTGTTATTGACATTTTGGTAATTCACCTAAAATGACTGTTTGATGATTTTTCTGTTATAATCTATTGTACATTAATTTTAAAAATTTAACCGAATATATGCATTTTATATATTTGTAATAGTTATTTTATTTTTATTGATATAACTATAATATTTAACTAAAATCAATTGTTCATATTTAAGTTTCGTCTTTTTGTTGAATTATAATATTCTATATTAGATAGTAAATAATACTAATGTATTGAATAAACTATAAAGAGAAACAATATTTTGTCTTTCACAAAATGCCATTTACGTAATTATAAATTCATTTTTATAAACCGTGTGCAAACAAGTACATCTATTTTCTTCCAGTTTAGATTTAACCATCACCCCGGAAATATTAATGCAATCATAAATCACTTTGAGCGTTGCGTAATCGATTACTTGTTCATGTTTAGTATTAAGGTTGATGTTTTGACCTTTTTTAAATATAGAAGTATTTTAAAAGTAAAAACATTTATAAGTATTTCTTTTCTTGAATTTAAAGTAGAATATGGATTCCACAATATAAACTATTATTTCATAACATGCATAAAATAATTATTTTATAAAACGTCACGATTTGCTAACATGGCTTGACTAATTCTTCAGCGCAGTGTTATACTTTTACTACAAAATGTACGTTTTAAGGTCGAAGAAATGTCGCTTCTATCTGTATAAAACTTGGGACAAAATAAATCATTTTACTAGTTGCAATAGTCTCGTATAGTTTCTTTGTTCATGTTCACATTCAAGTATTTTATGACCAAATATTCTTTGTCTTCGGGAGGAAAAAGTCGCCTTTAAGAAAATTCACATTTTTACTATAATTTTTATATACCAGAACTGGAGTTTTGTAATTCTTGTACTTATAGGATTTAACTTATATGTACATGACAAAGTTAAGCATTTCAAGTAATTAAATATATGTAGTTGTGTAATATGAATGCATATCTAGAGAATATATAATTGGACATTTTTTAAACATTAATTTAATGTATATTTTAAGCTTTATTGCTCTATAAACACAATTTTCTGTTGTAATATGAAACATACAAACACTGTTTGTATTTTAACAATGTAGGCATATTGTGTAATTAATTTATAAATTAATTAATGCTCGGTATAATTTCACACTAGTTTCTATTTATTAATATTTTCGACCAAAATCATGTTTTTTTAACAAACTAAGGAACTCTGTTATACCAAATTTAAAGTTTTATGATGCGTAGATAAATTTTTCCACCTGTTTTTTTAATTGCCGATATTTTAGTGTCGCTACCTTAAATCTTATTATTTAAATAAGTTGTAAATGCTCAAAAATGTATTAATCAATAAATATGATGTATGATTGTGTATGTTACAATTACTTAAAGGTTATAATGTGTACTAATTAATATCGTAGAATGTCTACACAATATACTACATATTTGTGGTGCTGAGCACTTACTATACCCAAACGTGTTTTTACAATTCGGAAAATGTACAACTCAATATTTTTCAACAAGCATTAAAATTGTTATATATATTAGGGTCGAACTTTTTGACGAGTATGTTAGCTATTATATACTTTAAATATATTAGTTTTCTAGAATGATAAGATTTCATTTTCGAAGTATTTAACGGTATATAAATAATTTTACTTATTTGCAATTTAGAATTTTAGTGTAATATGTAACAGTTTAGATAAAATAAGACTTCTAAGTGATGACATTATTTAGTGTGTATCTTGTTTGCAGTATTTTATTTAGATGTTCATTGATTATTATACTTTCGAATAATATTAATAAATATACAAGTGGATTAAAATTAGACTACATATTTATTTTCCCATTTCTCTCTTTGTTTAAATGATAATGTTTTAAATATATAGATATATGTCAAATGCATAATAAACTGAATATTTAAATAAAAAACAGAATATTTGACACTGACTCAGTTTATGCATATAACATTATGGCTGACGCTTTGGGTAGCATTTGTCTATAGATGTATAATACATAATATAGAGCTTGAGATTAGAAACATAATATTCAGTTTATATTGGGGATGGGTGCGTATATATATTGTCATCTTCCACAAAATACCTTAAAAGTAATACTCTATCATACACATACAATGATATATACATAATATACAATAATATGTGTGTGTATGGTTCATACGCACATAGCTACATATCATTAATATGTTGGACACAGGGCCGTCCTAATGCAATATTAATATTCATTATTTTGCACGTGGTCTCCAAGGGAAATGCTCCTGTGTCTGGGAAACTATAGGCTCACAATATATATACACATTAACTTGGGGAACAACCAACTGAGGGGCTCAAATATATAAGGTGCAGGGGACAAAACCAGTGAGTGGGCAAAATCACTTAATAGATTACTTGTCTTTGTCAGACACTGATGAAGCAGCAAATTATACATATATAGTAAGGTATATATTAAGCCCGTCCTATAGGAACCTTAACCAAAGATGGAAATAGTCCCTAGCATTTTGTAATGGCATAATAAATATATTCTTCACCCGGTTAATTTATAGTAAACCCAAAGGCTATAGTCATGTAATGTGAAATATACTAAATGCACTGTCTAAATAAAATAGTCAAATTCCTTCGTGTCATTCTGTATAGTCACCTGGATAACCTAAATACGTTATGAGCATACCACTTTATGAAGGTAATTCGTACAAGGCTAGAGAACAAGTGGTTTACGGTTATCTATCTGCGGTGCAGATGGACTGAGTGTATATAAAATGAGGAGCTGCGGAATGTTTCACGAAATTTAAAAAGGGTAAATAATAGGTGACGCTTTATTTCAAGTGTTTTGGGGCCAGTTAATTAATGAATAGAAATTACTTTTTATGTTAATGCATTCACTTAAATAATATTCAATAAAAAGAGCGATTATAAAAAATGTTGTGATATAGGCTATATATAGTACAAAGCAAGCAATACAAATAATATGGGGATAACAATTTTATTTTATTAAAACATCATCATGCTTATTTGACATAATATGTAGGTACATCACAATAAAGTCTTACTAATTACAAGTTATAACAAATGTTCTTTTATCTATTTTCTCAGTTATTGTACGTACATACATAGTGAATAAATAGTCATTTTTATGTTTTTATAGTAATTATAGTGAACGAAATTTTATGAGCATCACTTTTAAACACTTTTATTCTTTAAGATATCCATTAAAATGTATTTTCTTGGTTAATATATATGACAGAAAATTGTCTATCTCTCTGCTCCCATATGTAAACCACATTTGAAAGGATATCACATTTTCAATTAATTTTTACTTTATAATCAATTTTTTAGATATTTAAATATAGAATATTATTCTATTAAACAGTCATTACTATAATTTACATTTAAATTCACTTAATATAACAAGAAACTAACCCTTACAAACTAAGCGAACCCAATAAATGTAATACATAAACCATTATAATATATCATATATGAATATGAATACTGCGAAAAATGATGAATTATATTTTTAAATAATACAATGCATTGCATAACATGTATTCATGATAAGTTCCACAAGGCGACGTCAGTTCTTGGATATATAATTGAAGGGTCTACAGAGCAATAGCCCCTTGAAAAGGTACGACATCGCGTGCCCTCTGATATTAATGGTGAAGAAACGAAGATGGATCACTTTCTTAGCTGAAATGAATATTGAGAAAAATAACATTGATACCACTGAAATATATACATCATCATAGTCGTATTTAAATATATCAATTTATTTTTTCTATAAAGATTAACTTTATACATGCAATAAATATATGGTTAGGGTATCTAAAACTATTTTACTATCTGAACAGTATTGTTTTAATTCTCCGCATAGTGAAAAATATTCCATCTCATATATTAGTTATAAACATATTGTAAATATTAATTGAAATTTTCTAAAATTATTTAAAAGAAAATATCTCATTATATGTTTTCTATATATTATATAGGACACAAATTATATGCATAAATGGAAAATACAACAGATTTTAATTTTAAGAATTATTTCTGCAACCACTGTGTCATTAACGTGTTTAAATTCATATTATGCAGACAACAACAATAAGTATTATAGTTTGATACTTTAATGAGTAATATACCTAAATACAGAAATTAACATGAACATATAAAAGGAACAATTTACAGTCATATATTTTGGGGAATATTGAAATTTATAATTGATTGATTACAATGTATATATATCGGAACTAAAATATAATTGCAAACTATCTAACAAATCGACAGAAAACTTATAATAGAGCCATTTTAATAAAAAAACTTATATTTTCTATATAATTTCTAATTGTAGAAGTAATTACAGAAAAAATTACAGTTGAAAAATAGTCCATATTTTCGTTTTCAAATATAGATTCTAAAAATTCTACTTATATATATTTAGAGCACGTTTTCATAAAAAAATATACAATTTAAAAGAGATTATAATATTGAAATTCAATAAAATAACTACAATAAATTATATAGAAGTATTTATTATATATATAGAGAGAGAGAGAAAGAGAAAAAGGTGGTTATGATATTATTCATTTCACTTAAGATCAGAATTTAGTACTATATCATTATAGTTAAAAAGGCAGTAAAATTGTATTATGTAGATCTACATGTAATGCATATCTTGAAAATATAATTGGTCCTTTATGATAAATGTGGTACTACAATGTTACATCTAATCAAAAATAGACAAATATCGTGTGTTATATTAATAAATATATTTACATCTCTTATTTACAAATCTTATACATATATACATAGATAAACATTAAAAATGATCTTTATTAATTTATTTCAAATATGATAAAAATTAAAATTGAAAGATGAAATCAGTTAGCTTTATATTTTGAATTCTTTCGCTACCAATTTTTAGGCTGATCAATATAATTTAAGGTTTCACGAATACAATTCTTTATATTAACCGATATTATAAAAATAAAACCAAAATCGAGTTAAATATATATATATATACGTAAAACGTTCACGAGTATTAAGCTAATTTGAAAATAAAACTGCGTTGATGAATTTTATTTTCAATTTCGCGGATATATCCACAAACCTTTAGGGATACACCTACACACCCAATTCTTAATTTGTAAATGAAGAATTGATTTTAAGGATGTGTTCACAGACCTCTTAAGGGAAACTTATCGGCTATGGCTTGTCAATACGAGTGCATATACACAAGAAATGATAACCACGTATGCGTGTGTGTATATTTATATGCTAGACAAAACTAGAAAACATGTCATTGTTTTTCCTCGCGGTAAAATGATAAAGAAATACATATAACATACGGCATATTGGTTGATATTTACAAGCAGTACAAGGATGTAGACTGTCGATGCGCTAAAACAATACAGCGATTAGAAGACGCAACGGGAGGAAAGGAAGGGAAGAACAATCTTGACTACTTTCTCTTGTCCAATTATAACAAATTTCTTCTTCTCTTGATGTCTTCCCAGTTTCAATGCTTGTACATATGTACATCTATTATACTTATACAATATATATAGTCGTATCTATATGCAATTATTATTAGTCTGTGTATAGACTGGGAGTTATAGTTTTCGCAGAATAATATTTTTCTCCTGAAATCATGAGGCAGAAGGAAATGAAAGGCGTGACGGTGGATATGGGAGGGAGGAGAAGCGATGGAAAATGGCTTGATTGGGTGGAGAGATTAGGATATATACCATCGCGACCATATATAGAGAACGAATTACATTCGTACGGCGCTGGGAGAGGTAAAAGCGCGACTAACCCTATGCGCGATGGCAACAATCGTGGCTTTTGCCTGCATCTTATAATTACTCAGCGTAGGTGTACCGCTCATGGAATGTAGCGGTTGCTCTTCTCCAAACTTGAGGTGCTGAGGGGGAGAAGGCTGAATTCCTGCATGCATGTGTAGCTCAGTGTTTGCTTATAGCAAAAGAAGAATCGTATATAGACTAACAGGATCTCCGCAGAAATGACAAAAAGTCTAGCATCTTGGACTTTCCTGACTGGTTGCGTATGCACAAGAGAGAGGAGCAGCATAAAGCGTCGGCTGGACGATGCTTCAGTCGTAATTGTTATCCATCCGAAAGCAAATGACTAAACTTCCCATAAAAGCTCTAACCCCATCGTCAGGCAGACAGTCTATAATAAATTATCTCACGTATTACGGAGAATAAAAGCACACGGAAGAGGGAGACTATGTTGAGCTGGCAGAAGAAACAATTAAAAGAGAAAAAGTGTTATGATGGATAACTCATATCCACAATATTGCAAGAGAAATAAACTTCTCAACTTTTTGCTACACTGTTTGTTTATAGGTTTATTACTGCTATATATATGTGTGTGTGTGTATGATCAATTAGGTGTTCCTCTTAAATCAATTAACAATTTATCTAATACTTTATTCTGTTTATACGGGACTAGGGTTTATGTATTCCGACTGAGGTCTTCTTGAAACCTGCCAGGATAAAATAATATCGTCTTTTCTATCCTTTAAATAGTGTTTTCCACTCTTCTAAAAATTAAACGGTTTTTCACATTATACGTTTTTTTTAAATAAAATTTAACTCAAGTTTCTTTCTCAAACTTAAGATAAGAAAAAATAAATTATTCTTTTATTTTTTTATGCATACAAAGAAATTTGCCAACCGTATCTGTATATACATATTTAGTAAGTTGTAGAAATACGACAAAGCAGGAAATTGTTATATATTATTTCTGCCACCTCTTCCTTCCTTCCCTGTCGTCTTTTGAAGAACCGAAATCTCCTTCTGCGAGAGTCGACGTGCGCGCATACCATGAGTACAAACAATCAACCCCCCCCCAGGAAGAGTCAATTCTCCTAAAAAAATGGAAGACCCAAGGAGAGGGGAGGGAAACAAGTGAAGTAGAGGGGAGAAATTGTTTCAAATTTTTATTTCTCTAATAAGTAAACGAACACACGCAAAAGACAAATAATCTCGGAAACTTGTTGAATAAATATATACCTCATGTCAAACGACTTTAAACTTGATGTTACAATTCTGTTTTTGTATGCTTTCTCACGCCGATGGGACTTTTTTGTGTATCATAAAAAAATCTCAGTCGGCTTTATTGTATAATAAAAATTGGGTGTTTTTATATACAAACATGGATCGCACACGACTACCATTTGAAGAATAAATTTGTTTAAATTGTTGACTTTTCTTGTCAACTGGGATGTTTAAACATAGTTTGATTGCCCCCCTTCGCGATATATAGGCAGAGGGGAGATAGTTTTGTACATATTCTTCTCCAAGTTCTCCTCCCCCTCCACTTTCCTTTTGCACATATTTTACAGGTGACACAACTCTCTCATTTTGTGCAATATTAACTGCATCGAGTATGTTTTTATTGCATTAATTAACGAGTAAAAATTATAGTTTTGACTGTGTATTCAAATATTCTTATGTATGATATACTTCATAAAGTAGACTGAAAAAATAGAATTTTGATATTATTATAATATTACTATTTATAAAGTTGAGTTTAAACGCATTTTAAGTTATAAAATATGGCTAATTAATAGTGTATAAATAATTCATGAACAAATAAATCATTGAAAAATATTATATATACATAAATACGTTCAATTTTATTGTTTCATAATTTCATTTTTGTAATGCATGATGTGTTCTATATTTATAAATTTTTATATTTTAAAATATATTTTAAATAAAATGACTAAAACTTATCCATAACATTAGTTTATAATAAATTTGTATAATTATCTTCCCCTGATAATGTTAGGATGTTTAGCGGAACGCTCTGTTTTAATAAACGGATCATGTGCGCGGAAATGTTTAATCATTAATTTCAAACATATTTATGTAATGTGGCGGTAAAAATCAATGTTTATCTATATGTCCTTATAATTCTTTACTTTCAATAATAATGCATAACTTCTTTTAATTTTATATTGAATGAAATAGCTTAATGCAATTAAAAAGATTTCGAATTTAAGAATATTATTAATTGCGTTCGTATTTTTTGTAAATATTTTGTACCTATAAATACATATATATGTATATATAGAGTCCAACAAACATTGATCAACTAGGTATTATATATATATATATAATAGAACACTGTTACCTAAAACGTAATTGTCTGATATATTTAGCATTAAAAACTAAATACTTCTAATTTTACTAAATATCTCTTTGACGCATAGCTATATTTCTATATAGTTTGCTTCTTTGCAATACAAACACATTATTTTGCACACATATTTTTGCCAATGTTCAGTTGTGCTAATGCTTAAGCGAGACGCTTTATTAAATATTTAAAGCAGCTCCAAAGTTTCTTTATGTATACACTTTATCACAATTAGTATATAATAGAAATTTACTGGATTCTAAAAATACAATTTTCTGCTTTTTCCCAATTTCCAAGCTCTTTGTACAATATATATATAGGTGTAATTTTTATAGTATGCCGATTATAATTATTGAGTGTACCTATATATTTGTTTACATTACCTATCTGCCTGTATATAGATAATTACAGCTAACTAGAAGGTCAACATTGCTGCAGAAGTGTATAATATGTTTACAGAAGAGCGGGCTTTTGTTTCTACCAATAGATTTAATTGCATAAAAAGGGAGTCTCTTTTGACAGAAGAAAAGTCTTTTGTCTTGAACACTGTCCATTGGATTTAGAAGTACCCTGCAAGACCCCACTTTGCACATTCTAAAATATACAAGTGTAGACGCCAAAGAATAGAGAAACTATATTCATTGATGGAAATACACGAAGGAAGGCAAAATTCGGTTACTTTTAATTTAACTTTGAAAATTCTTCTAAATAGTTAGGAAAACTATTAAATTGTTTGAAACTTGTAAATTCCCTGATGATTTCTGTCTTAGTCAATTGCGTGCAAGCGAGTATAAGCACGGTAATAATAATATAACAACTCTATCTTCTTTCTTCGTATATTGGAAGATGATTTCTGCTTTCTATTTATATGAGTTTATAAGAGTTTGTTTTATTGAGACCATCAACAGAATTGTATAATGTTGATTTCTATTTAATGCAATTTGCGGTCAAAAATGACGATTACTATTCATGATGAGTAATTAGTATTTTTTAGTCTAATTTTTTTTTAAATCATAAATCTAAAAGTTGTCAATGTCAAACGCCCGCCTATAAGGTTGTAAACATTGTCTTTCGTGAACAAAGTTGATCTTCTACTTGCAGTGGAAATGTATTTTATGCAGTATTCAGAGGAAGACTTAGGAACATCTGTTGACCTACACTGTAAACTTGCCGATTTGACAGTTACATGGTGAAGTGGTACAGATTACTCCACAAAATGAAGGCTACAAAAGATAATTATAATTTTCAGATTTGTGAATATATTTTGTATACATATCTAACTCTGCTCTATTAGTACTATTGATATTACAAAGTAGGGATATCTATACTCAATATTCGAATGCATGATATTCCTTAAAAAAATAACAATATTCAAAATCACAGCTGTTTCAGTCCTATTAAGTTATAAAATGTCAGAAAATGCCTCCCACAGTTAGAGTATTTCTATTTAAGAGTATAGGAAAGGTTTGGTTTACTTATAGGTAAACACTATAAACACTATAAATCAGATTAAATCATTCGCCACATATGTTCTGTGTTTATACATAATATACTGGAGCACTCATTAGGATTTATAAAGAAGGTTGTTTCTATTGTTCAAACTATATATCTAAGATGGTTCTTTTGTCTTCATTTAATGAAGTTATGTATACAAGCGCCACAGTGAGAAAGTCAAAAGTATCATCAACCTAATTTATGATATGCTCTTTGATTGATCCGCTTTCTTATTTGATGATCCTCCGATCAATAAAAGTCCGGATATAACTATAATACGTCTTTTCTTCAAATTTGAAGTCTATACAAATAGCTGCATATACCGAGGAAATGTGTGGACTATGTTGTTACATATGGCGTCTCTACTGAAACTATGACAAAATCACAAAGTAAAGGCTTTTGTGATATATTTAATATTTACTATTGAGCAATTTTAGCAAACCAAAAGTATCTATTGTATAACTTTTCACGAATTATTTATAGACATGTTATTCTTCCTTTTGTATGATTTTCTATTTCATAGCTTGCATGTATAGATAAGCACATATAGGTACCTTTATTACAGCTATCATATCGACTTTATTGTGCGCAATTAATTAGTTAATTAGTTCATATAGTATGTAATAAAGGTGTACTAAGAAAGTGGACAACTTTAATGTTATGAGTTGCAAATGATTTTAAAAGAATTTAATTTAATCCCGTTTTTAGTATTGGGATCATAATAATATAAAGAAAATGTCACACTTATAGCAGTATGATTTCGATAAAATGATACATTTACATATTGTATAAAAAATACATTAAATATACTAACAATCAATATTTGAGAGCCAAAGAAAGATAGAACTAAAATAACTTACACATTTGATTGATTCAATATTTATGTATTTACGTATTGTTTCACATAATCTTGTTTCGGATCGATAATAACCAATATTACGTAATATTTTAGGATCTGTAATTGTGTTGTTTGGTATAATACAGCCAGTATTGATTCGCATATACTGCGATTATTAGTGATTAGTGATTATAAGTCACTGATACAAGGCTTTTTCATATAAATAAGGTGTATATGCAGTAATAACGTGCACCTATACAGAACATGACCTATAACGTTTGTATAATATTGTATTGAGTGAAATCCATTTGTATGGCATAAAAATTAGAAGTCAACCTTTACACAGAGTAAAATTAGGAGAGACAGTTTATTTCACCAAGTGATATAACTTTTCAGAACAAATATTTTTCAAAGAATCAACTTATATTGCATACGTTCACCTTAATGAAATGCATACATATATATATGTATATGTATAATATATTGATTATCAATTTAATCAACTATTATCAGCTAACCAATTAAATAATATTCTATGCTACAAATAACATAGTTGTCTATAGGTATCCTAATTTATTATCAACGCCTAAAATATACAAATAGACAAATATAATTCATTAAATAACGCGACTGTGACAATAACAATTGTGTAGCATCTTGAAGTCAATCACTCCAAATATAGAACCACTCTAAATTAACTATTTCCAATATATGGATACCCGTAGGTATATCCAGCTTTTCTGTTTCCAAATATTAAGTTTATTGCGAGAAATGTTTTAGATGAGGCACTTGCCCTTGCTCTGCGCGAAGAACCACTTCGGAATATGGAGATGCAGAGAGTTTCTAAGAAAGTGACGCTTCTGTAAAATAATTCACAATGAATGTGAAAAGGACCAAGGGAGTCCCACCAATTCATATGCAAATTCTGCCCCTACAATGTCAGATATTGTCTTTTAAAACTGATTAAGAGCCAATCAACTAGACAAATTAAATCGGGCGGTCGCGCCCCGCAATTCCGCACAATTTGATTTGAACCTCATTTGCTTTCCTTCCCCATATATGTGCATTATAGGTATGCCTGCTCTATAGCTGGGTCGGCTACAGATGCATATGAAGATGGCTCAGAAGGCTTTCCTGCGCAGAGCCAAGATTCACATGATTCTATTAGTGTCTGTGAGACAGAAGAGGGAACCAGTGTACACAGGAATCTTTGAAGCAATGATAATATTCTGTGTCCGGCACTCATGACATAGGTATACAGAAGTAGAAAAGTTAACTTTATATTTCCCATTTATCTAAATCAATTGATAGGGATCTCTGAACTCTTTTTGCTTAGTTGCAATTATTTAGCGATATTGTCCCCTTATAACTATAATGCGCCTCAATCTGTGCTACAATGATTCGAATAAGCAAGCTCAGAAACATACCGACATTCAAAACTTACAGCTTTGATTTAGATAACACAAATAATTTTATAGATTTTTACCCTAAACTGCTTGATACCTTTTGATAACTTCATGAAGATTATCCAAACCTAATCAATATTAGTTCAACAATGTCATCCTTATATGTATATAGTAAAACTTTGCTGTATATTTCCATTTTCTTTTTAGTAAATTCCAACACTCCAACTTAAATCTAATTCCGATTACTCTAGTATAATAGTCCTTAACTTTCAATATTGATTGACAGCTATACTCTTTCTCAACACACCATTTATTTTCACCGTATTTTCTAACCCTTGCCCATTTAATAATTTTCAAAGGTCGAAGACTACAAATATTAATATATATATAATGAATACTGGGGCTCTTAACTCCCTTGATGCATTCTTATTTTCCTATACGCTACAGTCACATTGTCCAAAATAGTGTTCAATATATGTACGAGAGGCTGGACTCACTAGAGAGAATATATCTATTGCAAAATATCACTGCTGCAATATACGTATATAAATATATTCTAGAGGAGAAGGGGGCACTTCTATCTTATAGTTGGATATTGAACAGGAGGGGTACGATATATACAGACCCATTCGAGTTGCCTTTTGTGTGGCAATCATCGCCTATTGTTCCCCATGAACTCGATAGTGATTAATGCTCAGACAATGATAGAAGCAAACCCACTCAAAGCTATATATACATACGTATACCTACCTACAGTTCTCTCCATTATAATAGAAAGGCTATTCTATTCTTTTCACGGGGAGAGTCAAGAAATTGCCAAGTTATGAACGGTGCTTGTGGTTTACGCGTAGACTCAACTTTGTGACAATAATGAAAGAAGTAATATAATATTAAGTATATCTTATGACGATACTCTAAAATCGATTCTCTACGGCGAACTCTCTGATATAACTCAACAGTCAATCATTTTGGTTTCTGTTGATAATAATGCTATTGCAGGATCGTCATCTTTATAAAGACACTACATAGGTAGTCCTCTGATAACGACTCTGCCAGCAGATTATATTGAATAACCTTTTTTTCTAATTGACTGAAAAACGAGATCCTAGTTTTAATATTTAAATCAATAATAACTTGTGAATTAATTGTTAATTTATGTCTCTTTATCAGGATAAAAAGTATATTAAACTAAGTTCTATAAAATTATCGGGGGGGGGGGGGGCGGGGGGCAAAGTATTGGTAAAAGAA
>JAYRBW010077384.1:0-24583 GCA_036023295.1 Invenusta paracnida | reverse complement strand
TATAATATAATATAATATAATATAATATAAAGAGTTGTAGTAACACTGTTTCCAAATTGTATATTTGACGATTTCTAAATTATAATATAAAATAAAAGGTTTTAATTAGTAAAATGTAACCAGTAATTTCAATATATATAAATATATATGTTATGTTTCGATATTATATAAATGATATATATTTATTACGATAGTTACTTATTTAATGTAGTCCACACAGAGTTTATCCTAAAAATAATATAAATATACTTCCATTTACTAACAGTAATACAAGCCAAAACATAATTTACAAATGAAATTAAAATTTATGTTTTTTTTAATTATATTTTTATCTTTATCATAATTTATTGCTCGTGTGGCCTAATTGATTGGAACACAACCTTATAACACGCTTAAGTTGAGGAAATTTGAGATATATTAATCATTTATATTTTGAAAAATTATGCAATAAAACAATATTATTCTAATATTCACTTATCAAACATAACATATTTTTGTAAATTTTAGATTTAACTACACATTTTCCATCTATCTCAATTTATATTTTGATCTAAACTAAATAACATTTATAATAAGTAAACTATATATATAAATATATTAATTTTGAACATAAAACATTTTATTTCAATATTCCTAAAATTTAAAAATAATTTTTACATATTAGTAAAGGATAAGATAAGATAAAATAATATACCAAATTAGATCTTAACGTCGGATTATTAGTTTATCAATTAAAAATCAGTTTATTAAAAGGACTATTTACCACTCCAAGTTCAATAAACATACAACATTAACTTATTAACATAAAAAAAATGTTTACGTTAATTACTTAAACAATATACATCATCAACAGATTATTCATGACAACTTTTTACAATTGCTATATTCATTGAATCTATTATGAAATCGTTTAGTTGAAGTTACTAAAATAACATTTAGTTTTAATAAAAAATGAAATCAATGCAGTGCATATTAAAATATGAAAGCAACCATATACATATGTATAAATAACTACTGCTGTGCATATTTATCTGAAGGTTTATGAGCTACATATGTGTTGCATTATTTAACAGTTTCTCTCGAATATAGTATACATGCAATATATATTAATAATATATACATGTATCATATATAAATAATGTTGTTGTCAATAAATTGTATTAATATTTAATAATATTATCACTAGCAGAGTATTAATATGAATATCCAATATTTTATAGTCCTTCAAATTCATGTCAAATTGTTTAGTTTTTAGAAAACAGATTATTTGAATGAACGATTTAGCGATATTTTATTGCTTCATTAAGTTTCAGGTTACAGAGCTTTGCGGGTGTCATTAAAAATACGGTTTATGACAAATCTTCCTCCAGTTAATAACCTAATTATTTTAGCGAATCTGAACGTGCAATTATTAAAGCTGATTATGTGAAAGACATTAATCACTATATTTCCGATTCTTTTGATTAACAAAATTTTATAGCATGATAATGTCAACTCATCCAAAAAGATAACATAAACTGTCACAGAACGTGATACCACGGAATTGACAGAAAGTGTTAAGGGGTTTAATAGTAAATAAAACTGACACTTTGTACATTAACATAAACCCACTCTTCTTATACCAAAGATACAAAATCTATAACTTATATAGCACTCGTTTGGCGTTTAAGTGCAATATGCTTAAAAAGCAATACATTGTTTAATTACTTTAGTAGAAATGATACAGTTAACAAAATATTAAACTCTGATTTGAAATATCCCATTTCTAAATATCAATTAAGTAGCAATAATAAAAAATATATTTTCTGTGGAAATTATATCTAGCTTTATTATTAATTAATATGTATAAATAATCCACATTTTCCGAAAGACTTATTCATATATTCCATCGAATTCATGAGTCCTGAGCACAATATTAAAAACTCTTAAGGAATAATTTAAATTATTTGTCATATTCATTTCAAAACATATATATTTAGCAGACATTATAAAAAAACAGTATTATTTATATCAAGTGATAATCAATACTATTGAGTGACTTTATATCAGGTGAAAGTGTAAGTGTAAGTATAATACCGGAGTTATTCTACCTGATTGCCGTGTTAACTCCTCATTTTTACATCTGATATAAAATCGTGTTGAGTTCAAGTACTTGGATTCCTTACAGACTCTTTAAGATAGTACAAATCTTAGAAGGCCTGCAATAAAACTAAATTTTGTGAGAATCTTTCTCTTTAGTCTCAGAGTCAGAAAGAGCTAGTTTTTGTATCTGACTCCTGAACTCCTTCCCTAAGTTCTTAAGAAGGTCTCTGACCTTAGTTCCGACAACGCCCGCTTGCAAGCCAACAAAAGAATAGAACTTGTCTAATGTACATATTGTTCCTTTTGAACATAAGAAATTGATCATGGTCTCCATTTGCTAGTAAATAGTCATGTACCCTAACAATTTGTTCGTTAGACCACGAAACGTGCGCCATATTACTACTACTAGTAATAATAATTACTTTACTATGGAAACTTTAAATTTGGATCATGAAAACACCGCGCCAAATTTTACAATTGCGATGTTAACTCTGGTGATCGGGTAAATGGAGTAAACACTTACATTTGATATAAAGTCACTCATTGTCTGATTAAATTTAAAAAATCAAATCAAACATATTTTCATTTATAAATATCAAAATTATGTCCCTGATTTACTTGCTTTTTGAAGTACATCAATATTAGCGGTTTTCTAAGTAGAAGATGCAACATTTGATGCACGACACAGATGATATATTTTGTCTAAAAATCAAGAAATAATAAAACAGAAAGACAAAACTAATGAAGCTACACCAGTACGTCATGCTGAAATTCACAGTATCAATTCATAAAATACAAGATTTTGTCAACCGGTAACACGAAATGCGGGATGAAATGTTGACAAATAAATCGTCAAACACCTTTAGGAGAAACAATTGGGCAGTAACAATATTCAATAAATAGATCGAATAACAGTTGATCCAGATGATGAAGGTGATCAAATTCATTTTTTTAATCAAACAATTCAGTCATTTGATTACAAGTTAAACAGACTATTATTTGTTATAGTGGTCTACATTTTGGTGTGCGTGTTAGAGAAGCATGAATCACAGTTTAGATATATGTAAGTCCGTTTTTATAATGCATCCTATAAGGGAGATAACTTTATTGAATATAACTGAAAAGTCGGTAAAATCTGTCAAGGGGGACTAAAACAATGGAAATCTGCTTAGTAACTAAATGAGTTGATGCAAATATTGAAATCTGAATTATTTAATGTTCTTAGAACATAATAATCTGCGGGAAATGCTTGAAATATGTCTAGCCTATGTGCAGCCTATTTGTAGCCTATGTACAATCTATGTACAATCTATGTGCGGCCTATGTGCAGCCTATTTGTAGCCTATATACAATCTATGTGCGGTCTATATGCGGTCGATGTGCGCGCGGCCTATGTGCGGTCTATGTGCGGCCTATGTGCGGCCTATGTGCAGCCTATGTGCGGCCTATGTTCGGTCTATGTGCGGCCTATGTTCGGCCTATGTGCTGGCCTATGTGCGGCCTATGTGCGACCTATGTGCAACCTATGAGCAACCTAAGTTATCATAAAATTAATCGCAGCTAATTAATTATGTTAACAACACGATACATCAAGCTGACGTTTTCAAACAGGTTGCACTGGAAATGATATAGCCATCGTAGTATTCAAGGAATTAGGTATAGTACAAAAGGACATCGATTATATAAATTCAAGAAGCCTCATTAAGTCTGAATTTCACCGAAACAGGAGCGCACAGAAATAAACAAACTGAGAACAACCCAATTTCAGTAGACAATTGCCAATTGTCATCTACATGAACGAAGAGCGATGTAAAAAATCCGGTGATCTTTGATCGTTAAATACAAATATTGTAAATGTAATGATTAAAATGTACGATTAAAGTTAATTAAAATACCAAGTGTAGTTATTGTTGCATATAACCGTTAAATCATTTGAAACAATCATCAGTAACCCGCTAAAGTATAGGATATTATTTCTTAGACAGTTTTACTTCTAACTATAAAAAAATTGATAATTTTAAATCTGATTTACTTCATATATGATTATAATCATGAACAATTTTTTATTCCTTGTAACATAGAACAATTCCTTCTTTAATATTATTAAATCTGTCTTTACGGAGATAGTATACACTTAAATCAAATATATGATCATCGCTCTTACTGAAGGCAAATTTCGAAGTCGTAGAAAAGTGATATTGTCTTATAGGTAAAAATAAGTCTTCTTTGTTTCGCTTAATTGAATAAATAGAATTTTTTCAATCAACTTCATTCCATCAAGTTTTTAACTTTATCCAAGTAAAACTAACGAAGTACTTATTTTGGTTTAATAGTTTAAATGTAGGATGACAATAATAGCATTTAAAAATGCGCATACTATATTTAATATTTGGTCACTAATATTATTTCTAACTATGTATGAAAATGTAACTTTTATTTATATTTTAAATTAGTGTATCAAAGCATTATTTAAATGGAAATCTAGATGAAAGAATATGTGTAAAATGACACAAATTAATACATTTTTCATTTTTCTTTCTTCTATTTTTTTTACATATGTTTTATTAATCTATTAATTTTATTATATGCAAAGTATTTACATTAATGAAAGTTCAATATTAACAATAAATATTGTTAAAAGAGTATATATACAGAACACTCAATCATTGTATCATGTGTATTGTATATAAATTTTAGATTTATTTAAAGTGATTTTATTTCTTAGTATTGTTGCAGGTATTAAAAATCTTTGTTAGTTATCAATGGATTCATGGTTATTTTTCAGTCTAATTTTTTTAAATCCGTATCAAGCAAATAAAAACTCTTTAATTATATTTATTTAAAATAATCAATTAACATATATATTAGAACTAGTAAAATATTTGTTTTTCTAAATCTATCTAAAATTAAAATTAACATTATCAAGATACTGTTAAAATAAACTGCTATATTATTCAGATATTATCATTCGAAATTCTTTTGTAATTGTGTCAAATAAATAGATACTATCAGGATTTAAATAGCCTCCGTTTAAATACAAACTTTTCAGAGGGAAGTATTTGATGTAATTAGCAATTAGTAACAATTATAAAAAGTAATAGTAATATTTTATATTTTCTGCTTTTCAAGAGATGTTTAAACTTACATTTTTTATGAACCTCCAGAATGCACTGAAGGTCACCAAATATAAAACAAACCGTAATAACGTTTAAAAAAACATGCATAAATGTTCAAATAGAGCCAACATAAAAAAAACCTACTCATCATAAAAAATATCTCTAACTTTAAGTTATTTTATTTTTATTAAAATCCAAAGCACTATGTAAGCTGTTAGGAAATTGTTTTTAGATTTGCATTAATATTCCTTATTGATGAAAATATTTACAAGTGCTGTAACTTACCTAAACTTATATACTTTATTTTATTGTGAATTTTACTCATATATATATATATAATATACATATATTTTTTAAATAATGTAAATGAAGACTATGTTTTATAAACAAATATTTATACAAATGTTTTATTAAAATATATATATACAAATGTTTTATTAAAAAAATATTTATACAAATGTTTTAATATTTAACATTAAGTTTTTATATATTATTTTGCACATAAATAATAAAAATTTAAGGAAAAGTTGCGATTATTGAATTTAATACTCAGCTTAATAAATCAAAATCAAATCTTGAATGAATTTATTGAATATTAATTTCTCTACATTAACTCCACATATTTGTATCAGTAAATAAATAAATACGTAAATAATACAAATTAAATTCATGTTCGATTCAGTAATATGCCATTAATTACATAAGTACTGAACTTGATAAAAAATAAAATGATAAGCGATTTCTAGAGGTACTCCTTTTAATCAAAACTTGAATAAATGATTTTTCCAAGCTTTTTCTTATGGTATCTGATGGTAAGTACTCATTTAATATTAATTAATAATGCGTATGCTGTTTTATAATTACTAGTTAACGTAAATCTGAATAGTCACAGTGCACCAGACGTGCTAACGACGGAGAAGCAACCATTATGAATAAATTTACTTGATGAAAAGAGATAAATTTCAAACCCGGAAATAGGACTAAGAGTGATGGGTGAATTTGAAAGTGGCACTTTCTAATATGTCAGCTTAAAGTATAGTAAATAGAAACAAAAATATTGACATAAACATAAACATAACATAAATCTAAATTATAATTTACAATGAATGCAGAGTTGTGGTGTTAGCTTTTCCTTGAATAGTATGTGTATAATATGTCTGCATGTTTATGTACGTAATTGTCAACTGTCAGAGAAAAGAAAGGTTTATTGGGGAAACAGTCCGTCTGTTTTAATACACAATACATAATGTTACTGGATGTCAAATATAAATAAGGTTTAGATACAATTTGTAATTAAAAGAGCGACATATATATGCAGGATAAAATATGTTCTTTTTATTATCCAATAATTGATAAAGCATATAACCGGATTGTAAATATAGGATATACTGAAAGAAAACAGTTGTTTATTGCAAATTATATTATAAAACATAAAAAAAACAATTAAGTTTTAAGCCACAATAAGTAATAAGTAACAAGTTCACAAATTAGGGTTCTGAATCACAGTACGTATGAGCCATCATTTCTCATTTCACATTTCTCATTTTTTATTATCTTCTCCATATGTTCCATCATAGCTGTTAATGCTTTGTTCATGCGCTACTGAGTAGTAAATGTGGGCAAATGTTCATCAGGAAATTTCGCAATATCATTAGCCCATGCAAAATCTGGACGTAGTGCTTCTAAACGTGGGAAACATGTCTATCACATAAGTTGACGTCTGGGGAATAGGGTGGCTGACGAAGCAACCTGATGTTTCTTTCTTCATAATGACCAATTGTTGCTCGAGCCACATGTGGGCGAGCATTATCTTGTTGTAGTCGTATACTCTTTGGGAGTATGGGCTTTTGTTGGAATCGTTAAAAAGTTTCCATATTTTCCAGGAATCGAATGTACCTCTCGCTGTTTATTGATTCATTGGGTTGTAATATTTCGTAATACTTATAAAAGTTTCCATAGATTTGGAAGGTTTATTTGTATACAAACAACTGTTTTTTTCGGTATAGCCTATACTTTTACTGATTAAATGGATTGTACTTTTACGTAATAAATATTTATTATATAATGTGTAATATTTTATATTAGTAAAATGTCTAGTATTCTATATTCCATGTTAATATTACAATTAAATAATATTGCTTTCTCCTTTTAAGTATATTCTGAGACGTATGAAATTGGTGAAAATGCTTACTATATCTAGTTTCGATTTTTTCTACTAATAAGTAAAGTACAATTTCAAAATTTTAGATAAGTAAATTTCTGTGTTTAACTTTTAACTTTTACGTTTTAAGTTTGTTTATAGATATGACTAAAACGAATATATATTTATACTATTTCATTTGTTTTATAATTAAGTATACGAGTATAATTGCTTAATTTAAAGTTTATTGTATTTACTAAATTGTTTTATTATAATTTGCCTATTTTCTTATCTTTAAATAAAGAGTAGTAAAATACAAAACATTTATATAAAAAATTAACTCATTTTAAAAGGCATGAAAGGTATAATTTAACTTAAAATTTAAGTGCATTCTTAAGTTTGTTAAAGATAACTTAACCATTTATCTAAATAAACGTGAAACAACATGAATTTGAATTATAAAAAAATGCAATTTCAACTGATAAAGAAGAATTGGTTTTGTATTGAAATAGTTGAACTATATTCTTAAGTAAAAATTTAATATTATAATGAAGCGATGAAGAATGTAAATCAATTAAAAGAATTGAAATTGAATCTAAACTTAAAATTCGATTTTTTTAAAGATGGGTATGGACCTAATTTGCCTTTAAAGTTAATATATTCATTCTTTTACAAACTTCGACTGACACTAGATTTTAACCTTTTTAAAACTCATCTGTCTTTGTCATTTTATGAGCCATAATGTGTGTATCTTTATACATGTATGTACATTTAATAAAAGTGGTTCTTTCTTCGTAATTTAAGATTGTAAATTTAAGATTTTAATCAGATTTTCTGTATGTCCAAATGTAATCAAAGTCCTTACGGTTATGCAGTTAAACTCGCTAAAAACTGTATAAGTAATGTAGGAAATTGTGAATGTAAGATGTTTTAAAAATAAATTTAATATTTTGGTAATAATTTTAAAAACTTGTTATTAATAATAATAATTTATAAATTTTCTATTCGTTTTAAAATCATAAAGATAAACTTTGGAGATATAGGGTATGTATCATATTGTATTAATATACTTGTATTAACTGATTAAATGTTGTATACATTATATAGATATTTAAACTTATATATAATATGAAAATAAATTGTAAATTACAAAATATTTTGTATAAACTGAAAATATTTACATTTGTATCATTAAAATAACATAACATAACTTAACTTAAATAACATAATTATCTGGAACATTAATTGAGATGCATATATACACCCCCGCCAGCTATAAACGTCGCCCCCACATACTTTTCTAAATGTAATGTTGTAACACTATCAACTATATTGTATTCATAGAAGTGTACAGTATAGATTAAAATTATTAGAATATTATAAATAATACACGCAAATCTATATATTTTTCCATTCTAAAATAAATCAATGTTACATATATTCTAACTATCAATCACTTCAATAAATATAAAATATGAAGTTGTTTATTTATACTTTAATCATTTTAGATCATTTGAAATTTTGTACTATTAAATTTTACAGACATATAATTTTGGACAACACTGAGTATATATATAACATTTTAATATGCCTATTGTTTTATTGGACATGTATATTGATCTTATTTAATAACATCAGCAATATTTAAAATTAAAATAACTATTTTCCATGTAACATGAAGACATTCATTATATTTGATTTCAAATTTATTTACTCTTTTAAAATAATTATTGTGACAAATTATCCCAACCCCTTGCAGGAAGAATACACAGGCTTGGCTGTACAGTGTATGGAGTTTGCGGTCAACTGCGTTGATCTCTGTCGCACATCCGATGAGGTTCACTCTCTCCTCAGTGGACGATGTATTCGAAATGGTCGAGAGATACAGGACCCCCTGGCAACTATTAAACTAGCCATACAGTGCTCCGAAAAGAAGGTATGAAAACAATTTCATTATTATTATTACCAACATACACAGTATAGCTGCAACGAGAAAAACAAATTAACACACGTGCACGAGTAATGCTAATATTTTGATGTAATAATGAAATATGTTTAAATACAACATTAATGGTTAATGAATTAAAAAGGAGAGTGATACCAAGCAAAAGATTGTAAATAAAAGCTCGATCTATCGCGATATGAGGTGATTCGTATCTAAAAATTTTTAAAGTGAAATTATAAGTTGTTTTGATGCTCTCGAAAATTAAGAATTGTATATTTAAATGATGACATCTTATTTATTTCCAAAAATGTCTAATACATGTACATTTGTCATACGATGACAAATGACAAAGCATAATATTTGTATTCATTGCTATATAGGCAAATTTGTTTACGTTGTCGTAATCAAATAATGATAACTGTATTATATGTATAGTAAGGCACTAATAATTTTTGAATAAATGAATAATGAAGGCCCAACTATGAATTAAATAGTATTAGAACTTTTGGCTAGTGCATTGATTTCTAAAGTTCTAGTATTTTAATTTTGACAACAACTTACATTAGATTGTTTTAAAACAATTAAAGACGAGAGTCTGGTATGAGACAGGTGAATTTGGTCGCATACATATTCTTGATAAGGAGTTTAATGAAGACTTGCATTTTTATATTTTGCATACTGCAAAACTATTTTTTTTTATTTAGGGAGGGCAAGAAATGGAGAAAATTATAAAGGATATACCTGAAGGCATTTGTTCTTTTCTGATAATGATGATTGAAAGATTTTATGCGTAAAATGAATATATATATTTATATTTATTGATAATAGAGCTAATATTTTAATAAAATAGGGAATAATTAAAGTACTTTTATAAAAAGTATTGAAAAATATAACGCCTTATTTCTTATTATACGTATATAAAATAAATAAATAAATTATAAGTTTATTTATTATTATTTGTCAATTTCCTTTATGATAATTAAAAGGTCGAAGGTATAATTTTTCAACAAATATCGTAAATGTCGAGGGAGTTTTTAATTAATATATTCACCATTGTTTAACTTATTATTTTAACATTTCATGAATTTACTTATCTACTTAGAATGCAATAATGCAAATTAGCAATAAATTTAGTTTATGATTGTAAATTCTGAACATTAAATATTGGATATAAAAACTGATAGCTAACAAATTGATAGTAAAATATGATAGCGTAAAAATGAGTAAATAGTAATATATATTTTTGAAGAAGAAAATTTAAGAAAATTTCATATTTATAATAACAGTTTCGTCCGCAAAATTGTTTTGTTTACACAAGTCCAATATGTGTTTCATCGGCGCACTCAGACGAATTTTTATTGTCTTTTTACGTCTCTGATGGTTGAATTTAACCTTTATTTATACTATATCAATATTTACAATCAATTGTATATGGAAGTAAAGTCGTAACAAAGGCCATTTATAATATATGCACAAAACAGAAATTAAAATATTTCGAATAAGTTTTCTCCGTTATCTAGTGCGGTAAACTAACTCATGCACGTACAGTGATTTATGCTTTCCAATTTAAAACAAATATATACTTAAACTTAGTGTATTTCATACAATTTTTTTTTTCAATTGAAAAATTGTTTGCTACTTAATTATGTCAATTTCGTTGATGTACGATGATTAAAGTTACATAATATGGACGAGATATTTAAATGTTGTTCTATGATGAAATATAGAAAACCATTGGAAGAGTTCATAGTTTAACTTTTTGTTCATATATAATTTAAAATTTATAAACTTTATTATTTTGAAACTAATAGCTACCAATTTTTTATAGAAAAAAAATTATTTTTAATCTGAAAATTTTAAGAAAAAGTTATTTAGAATCGTAAAAAATATACTTTAATATTTGTATATCAATTCTTTCAAAATTAACAACTTTTTAAAACTGGATAGTATTGTATAAATGCGATATATAAAAATGTGTACATATTCATTAAACAATTTCTACGATATCCCAACAAACAGTATATAAGAGTCAGTAAATTCTACATGGGGGATCACGCAACACGCTGATATTTACCAATTTGTACCCGCAGTCACAATGACTTCTGAGCAAACGTACAATTACTATAGACATATCATCAAAATGATTCCAACATTTAAAAGTCAAACATTGCATACTTACTGAGGTAGACTAGCCCCGGGTAAGTCTGACCAGATAGAATACACCGTCGCGATCCTTAATTGCGCTGAATTTTAGCAAGAGTCTATGAGTCGCCAACGAGATATCAACCTTCCCTTCATCTCTCCCCATCTCACTTGTGTTACCAATGTATCGTCAACATCTAAAACGCAGTAACCACTCCTCAACTGTTGATCCGGAAGCATCACTAAGGCTGTCAGTAATGTATGTATGTGTGTGTGTGTATGTTGGTTCAACATGGAATATAGTCTAGTTCAACAAAAAAGAGTGTGCCAGGATAGAAAAAATGGGATAGTTGAGTTTGACTACTGAGGTTTATAAGAGAAGGCTTTCCTCGTATATTTTATTCCATTAGTGATTCGATTGATCATCCCTAGTCTGTCTGTCGACAATCCAATAACATTTACTGACTGAATGTAGGAATAAATCATTGCTAGCTATAGGTATTATTTTTATTAGATTATGTCATTTAAAATGATTATCAGTTAAATATTAAATAATTGCTGAAAAACTAAGTTTTTAAAATATTTATACTGCGTCATTTATATTTTGAAAATTTTATGATGTGTGAAGTTATTTATCGTATATTATATTTATTATTCGCTTATGTATGCATAGATTTATTTTTAATAATGGTCTTACTGATATCGTATATCCTTTTCTGAAGCAAATGTGTGCCACACTGATTATATAAATTAATTCAAAAAGCTAAATTTGGTTTCGATATATTAGTTACTTTAAATATAAATTTTATTTTCACCATATATGATAAGCTACATTTTGTACAAAACATTGATTTTATTTATTTATACCGGTTTTTACAACAAATTTACAAATTTAATTTTTACCAAACTTTAGGCGTAATATATGTAAAAACATCAAATAGGAAAAATGGTATATTGTCTATACTTTAAAACGGTACAAATAATAGAAACGTAATAGACAATAGAAGCTTCGCAGATAATTATAATAAATATTTTTCGTTTTAACAGTTTAAACATAATTAGAACTAAAAATAAACTAAACTGTTTACGGGATGATGTGTTTTACGGGTTGATTAAATATTGTCATGAAACAAATGTATTTAAATTAAATACATAAATAAAACTATAAAACTATAATTTAATATTTTTGTTACTCTAACGTTCTTGAAATATAACTGGTGCATTAAAAGGAAAATATTATAAGTGTACTTTATTTTATAGTTTAATTAATGTGATATATTAGTATATATTAAAATATGGACACAACGAGATCTATTCTCATTGTATATTATAAACAATAATTTCCTTTTTGGTAAACTACGGACCATTTTATTAGCGTCATAATTTTACTATTAGGGCAATATTCCAGGCTTATAGATTACTTACTAATTACAAAGTAAAAGGTGGATGTTGAGAATAATAACACAAGTTGATTTACTGGAATATGCCGCCAAAAAACATTAGCCTATAAGATCTTTTTGAATCCTCAGCCCTAGCCCACCCCTTCGCTCTAAATGCCATTATGTATTATCTTACTATAGTCCGTGTTCTTTTATTGTTATTTCCATAGCTTTTCTTTATTGTAATATGATGAAGTGAATTCTCAAAGTCTCTTGCTTTATATTATCTCTTTAAATAAACAATCCAAAATAAAAATTCTTTGGAGTAAATATATTTTGGAATTCTTATTTCAAAATACGATTCACCATATTTGTTATTACATAATATGTGATCCATGAGAATTTATTGATTACAGTTAATGTTAAAGTAAAAAAATTAAATTCTGATTTCGAGGCAAAATCTTCTAATACGAATTCTAATACGAATTCTAAGACGATTACAATAATTATATATGTATAACATGGACTTTTATTTTCCTTTAGCAATATATACATATATATAATAGAGATGTTTAAAATTAATTTAATAAAATATTGAATAATGTATTTCTTGATAAAACCTATAAACTTTAAAGACACCAGCATAATATGTGTTCTAATGCCTTTGTGTTTTTGAATCTAACAATTCCATTATTATGCTGTTTTATTGTGAAAATAGTTCAACGTTTATAACATGATGCATAACAATATTTTTCACTAATATTGTCAGTGGTTGGTGCCGTTGCATTTGAATACCACTGTCAATCTGTTTACAATTATTGTTTCAGAGCTAGTAGCTATTGACTGTTTAGCAAACAATTTTTTAATATTATAGTTTAAATTTTGATTTATATACAATATTATACAATAGTTGAATTTTGTTAGAAATGTGTGATAGATAACTTTGGATATTAAACAGTCTAGCAACTATAGCTCTGAAACAATAATTGTAAATAGATTGACAGTGGTATTCAAATGCAACGCCCCTAACCACTGACAATATTACGTATCATGTTATAAATGTTGAACTATTTGTCACAATAGATAGGAAAACAGCAAATAAGGATAAAACATAATATTAAAATGAATTTAATATCACTTTCAAGCCTTTAATCAAATTATTCATGAATTGAAAAGTTAGAGCATTGAAACATGATGTTTACAGTATGTGTTTAGTAATGTATATTATACCCATACATTACTATAATGTATATGTGTACTATTTGTGCCTGATCCATTACACTTGAATTTATTAATATCAATTCATTTTAAAATTTAAACAAAGAAATAAGCGAAGTAATCCGAGGTACTTTTGACGATCCCACTTCCCCAGTTAAAGGACTAAATAAATTTCAATCCTGTGACTAGGGAGCGGATATACGAAAGCTTAGATAGAGATTGCATACTTTTGCAGTACTTAGGTATTTATTTTCTTTATTCTAATATTATGCTGTACAAAGCAAACCTAAAATTTATCTTGAAATTATTTGTTTTCTTTGAAGTTATTTTATCCAATGTAGGTACTTAATCCGTTTAGGCGTGTTCTTAGATAATTGAAATATACCTCGTTTAAACTTTTGTTTGTGAAATTTAATCGGACACTTCCAGATAAACGCTGCGAATATTTAATATTTATTTTGGGATAAAACACTAATTGAATACTTGTGGTATTATGTAGCACGGTATTGTTCTTGCAATTCTGTGATTTTGTATTAGAAAGTCAAGGTCTTTCTTCTTTTGTAAATATATTATCAAAATATAAAATGGAAAACATATCAGTAGTTTAATGTTTTTTTAGTTGTGTATAATTAATATCGAGAAATTAAGTATAACTATATGGGATTTATAATTATCAATGTTTGGAAACTTCTTGTTAAAAATATTGATTAATAATGTCATTTATTTATATTCTGACCAATATAGGCCTACCTTCATACGTCGAAAATATTAAAATCACAATTTATTTATAGTCAGATGTTCATCTCTCTTGATTATTGTATGTAGTTGAATACTATACTGCGCTACTGTAAAGCTTTTGTAAAATAATGCTTTAAAAATGCTACCTCTGATATAGAAATTGTTTCATGACAGTTTTAGGTATAAATGTAACAAATTATGTTTTATATACTTGTAATACTCGTGATACTTGTTATACGTTAATATTGCTTAATATATATCTTTAAATAATAAAAATAAAATTATTATATGTATACCTACTACTTATTTGCTACCTATTTATGCAAAATGTATTGGATCACAACGAATTTCTATTGTCGACAATTTACAATTGTGATGCATGCGAAATCAACAAGAGATGAATATATGTGTATTATTATTCTATATTAAAATAATGTCCAACGACTACGCATTGTATGAATTATAGCGTTTGTTTGATACTTAAATATACCTAAGTTTATATTTGTTTTATATTTGCGAATGTAGTTTAATAATGTTAATATAACTTTATATCGTAGTTTTAAATATAGAAAAATGAATACATACATTTAGTTAACGTAATGATATGATATGATATGATATGATACAATACGATATACGATATGATTTCTTTATTATTGTATTATTTCCTATTATTAGCATTAGTGATACACAACAATTGTTTCCCTTTCGTAGATTATGAATTGCCAATTATATAGTTTTTTTCTTCTGTTTTATTTGATTTCTGATAGTTTGTCGCTCATTCGAACTGCCAGCATCAGATTGAAAACATTTACTACGACAGCATGATATCCATTCGTGACTTGGACGGCTATCGCAAGATACAGTTCTACCTAGTTTTTATACCAATGCTTCCGATCCTCTACATTATTCAGATTTTATTTCCAAATGCAAAGGTACAAACATTTTTACACATCACCATTAAGAATATAATTAAATTGCAAAATCATTATTCAACTATTTCATTTTATCATTATACAAATATGATGATTCAATTAATATAGAAAATACTAGGAAAATACATTTAATTCCGATCAGTGACCAATATGGTTTGTTTAAATAATACATAAAAAAATCCCGAAACTTTCCGTCTACGTTGAATTCTTCTTCATTTGGAATATAATTCTGTTCCTATATAAGTTTACTTTTAAAGTATTATATTAACTTCTATTAGTATTTTTATATTTTTGTGATTAAAAGTTATCAACAATTAACATTTGAATTAATCGAATTGGTCTTGGTATTACAAACTATTTATAATAACATCTAATCATACTACAATCTCTCTCTCTCTCTCATTTGATACCGATTTAATCGATTAGTTAATTTTATACTTAAAAAGCAAGGAAATATCTTGCTTTTGAACTATATTTGTGGCTTTCATTTTTGTGATGTGTTCATTTTTATATTTATTTATCATTATATACTTAAAACTGGGTGTTTAGATTATATTGAATTATTATGAATCTGTTAAAATTTCAATTTTAACATATAAAAATTCATTGCAGATTTACATTTTAAAAATTGATATAAAATAATTAAACCATGTATTGTTTTGTTTTGCGATCGTATAAATGTTTAAATGCATGTATATACATTTATTAATTCATACATTATCAAAGCAAATATTTAAATGTAAAATTTATAATTTAAGTTGTTATTTATACAACTGTATTTTGGTTAAGTCAAGATAATGGTATGTAATTACATGTATACTTCAATAATGTTTATAAATTGAAATAGTTATGGTAAACTTAAAAATATGTCAATGTTTTTTGGTATAAGAGAGAATCGCAAAGTACACCACCATGCATTTATAAGAAAATTGAGGTCAAGTTAAACACTTGGCACTAATCAGATGTGCTTATTCCCGGAACGCTTTACATTATATGAATATTTATTTTATTTTATAGTAGGGACTTGGGATTTTGTAATTAACGACTAAAATACTTTTAAAGTATTAATTATTTGAAATCAATATAAATTAACAAAACTTCTTTGTGGTGTTTCAGGTTCCTATTCCACAGTATCAGAATTTCAGTGATATTATGTCATCAAAGATGAGAGTAAGTTTCATTTGAGATCATAATAATATAATTTTAAAAAATGGTTAAAAAGGTTTTTTAGTCATTGAACAAAATATATTTCATACGTATACTTTATAGTCCACAACAAAACTAATTGACACAACAGTAATAAAATATTAATTTAATATAACTTCTTTGTGACTAAATATTGCTTATTTAAAACCTGATTACTATATTTACAATATGTAGTTGTGGATCTAAGAGAAATATATGTGTACTTTAGGAATCAATCACATTTATTTTCAGGTGAAAGAACTCCTACGTTGCCCATTCATCAAATTCATTGGACACATGCTATCATATTTCACATTTCTGCTACTCATTACCATCGCCACATTTAGATTGGATGCAATGAACTTCGACCTTGATGACGCTGACTGGTCCGCAAAATCCCGAGTTATTTGGTCATTCGATTTCCGAATTAAAAATAGAATTCTCACGACAATCCAAATTGTACTTATATTTTACATAATTGGTAAGCTATGTGTCTCCTTACACTCAGTAACAAAAAATCAGTAATTATAACATTAATACTAAAAATTTAGTTATACTTTTCAAACGCTAAATGTTATATTTTCTTAAAATCTTTTAATTCTTATTTTAATTTTAAGTTTAATTGATAATGTAATGTAATAGAAACTTTAATTACAAATATTTCACATATACCTACTTAATTATGTAATGAAAAATTTAATTAAAATATGAATTAAAATTAATTAATAATTAGCTATTTTACAAAACATTTTTTGTTTCTTATAAATCATTTAATCCCACTACTTAATAAAAACAAGAATTATTTCCATTTATATTTAAATATAAAATGATAAAAATTAAGGAATATGTTTGCAAACAACAAAAATAAAATAAATAAGTGTCTCTAAACAAATACACTTTAAATTATACTTTCATCGTTGATTTTTCAATCCATTAAAATAGCACCTTTACCTTCTATTGTTCCTAGCACTCTCACGCTACAAGAAAAATTAACCTCACGTCATGACAACAACAATTTAAAAGCGAAATCGATGTAGAATAAATACATAAAAATAGAATTTACGTTACTGAAACAGCATGAAAAAATATGCTCCAGTAAAGTTTGTTTCATTGAAACTATAATTTTAAATAATTCAGTTTCACTATCCCTATTAAAAATAAATAAAGAATTCGGGTTAGATTGACTAGTTTTATTGTAAAAATATTAGTTTTATAGATAATACTACTGATATTAGGTTTAATTTTTATACATTCAGAAATATAGACATGTATATATTATATTTATTTATGTATATAATATATAAGTTAATTGTTATGTATAGGTAATACACAATACCAGAATCAGTCTAATTAATTTGTTTTATGCACATGCGAATAGATGTATTTCAAATTGACATTTTCACACAAGAAATAAAAAGGTATTATTAAATACATGTGCATGTACATTTTGAATCAAACACGTACTAGATATAAAAATGTGAATAATGCGCACAGGTGAGTTATAATATTAAATTATTTTGTTATTATATGTTACAAATGTTTATAGTGTAAACGGCCAAGAGCGTATACATGTAAATCTCAGTACGATTATATAAATATTATAATAAGTAAAATTCTATAATATATATAAAAAGCGATCAAGAATAACCAAGCTTTAAATACTGAATGTTTATATATGTATATAAAGCAAAATGGTATTAAATTTAATAGGAAATCATTCTCTTTGGTATGAATCAATATTAGTGTAACAAAATATCACTAAATTATATACATAAAAATAGCTCAATTTATTAAATATAATTGGAACTTTATTTAAAACGTACTTTTCATTATTAATTAAAGAATCAAAAAAAAATAATAATATGCAGAGAAACTAAACAAAGATGCATTGTATGCTAAAATTGGTTTTATGATAGGTATTCATTTATGAAATTCATTTTTATAGACTTTATTGCTACACGGAAGATAGAAGAGAAATGTTTTTCAAAATCCTTGATTCCTCTTCGATTCAGTATTAACTTTTAAAGGAAAATATAAAAATTGGTTGATTTTTAATGGATACCAGGTCTCCCTATAAAATTATACATGTCTTTTTGTAATGACAAGCTTCATTAGTTAAGTCAGATTGAATTATTTTGATTGTAAGTCTCAACTAGTTATGTTTCAATTATTGCAGAAAGTTTAACTTCTAAATATAATAACAAAATCAATTTAATAAATCAAATTTGGACTTTATGTAGAGTGGAAATATGCAAAACCGAGACGTGTATCAGTTCATTGAAAAAATAGACTTGTTGTAGACTAAATTGATATGATAATTTAATTCCATTTCTCTATTAATTCTTTTGATCAATGTGCATAAGTTTTGTTACAAAAAATGTTGTTGAATTTCATTTTATACAAATATTAACTATTTTAGGTATAAAGATGAAATTTTACTAATGAAAACAAAAGTGTTAATTATTTGGTCTAGATATTTATTTGTAATGTAGAAAGCAAATTTCATGAGTTCGACGTACATATAAAAATTTGAGAAATACGCATATGTGCATAATATTTGTAAACGGATGCCCACATCTGTCAGCAGATTTTGCTCTCAAAAGCATCTCAAACCTTTTTACATTAAACTTGTTTTTAACTGTTTGTTTAATTTCTCGTAAAATCAAAATAATAAATTGATAACAATTTGGACCGGAATATTTTATTGAGATACATTGTGCATAACCAGTTTTTTGGATGCATTATTTAAAAACTACCAGTTTTGTGCAAAGTTTCAGAGACGTTTTATCGGTCGATTAATAAAAATATTATTAAATTTTAGTTTCCAACCCATTTCTGGTGACCGTCATCCTGATTCCTTTATGCAATATTAATAGCAGGCATTACTGTGAGAAGAGTGCTTGATGAGTGGAAGATAAACCTTTGACTAAGTTTTCGGAAAGTTGGAAGTAATTGATTTTAAGTTTATAATATAGAAAGTATCGCGTGCCATTTTATATTTTAGTTAATTCAATAAATACAACTAATCAGCTAGTAAAATAACTTATATACATATTTAATACTGGTTTCCCACAGAATTTCCATAAAAATATATGAGACAAACATAAAATGTTTTTCTCACTAATAAATAAATTGCGACTCAATATGGAACAATATGCATGATATATGTTGATATGTAGATATGTAGATATGTGTATAATTTACCTATATACTTGTATATTGGTAAAATGTGCCATTGCCAAACGTTAAATTCTAATCGTATACATTTTTAAGAACTATAATATATATTATATATAATTATCAATAATAGTTATATATGTAGGTTAAATAGAATTATATGTAGTTACCTGCATAGAGTCTATTTGTCGAATTACATAATTTTAATAATGAATAATATTATTTATATTTTTAGCGGCTTTATAATTTTATAAATTACACTATGCGTATACAGGAGCTGTAATAAATAAATAAATAATATTATTTATTTCAATTTAAATAGCTAATTACTTCTAAAATATTTAATTACGCCAATTTTTACATTTACAATTCTAAAGAATTACAAATATTAAACCAACTCAAACTTTATTTAAAACTCACCAATGAATAATATCGCATAAATGATATAATATTCTTGGTTTCATACAAACTAAATAATTATCTATTAAAACTAAAAGCTTTACATACTAATTGTTTTACATATACATAATTAATTTAATGTTTACGATATTTTGATTACATTTATATGACTTCTGTGACTTAGATGGCGATACACAGAGTCATAACGCACTGAGTAGATAATTAAAGTTATATAACCTCAATAAGCAATACATCTGTATTCATGATGACCGGCATTTAATTCAAGGTAACATGCCAACATTATTCTTGTCTCAAGATAACATTGGGAAATAATATATGAATTATCGTTTTATAATATACAAAAATGATATCAATTCTTAACATTGGAAAAACACCGGGATTGTACGTTGGAATCATGTTAAAATTAAAATAACAAATTCTTAACAAACAATTCTAAACATTATTTTTTTGTACATACATGTATTATATGATTTTTTCCATAGAGGATATATTACATATTCTATGATTTTATTGTCATCCATCCAATAAAAATATTTTTACTATTTTTTAGAGATGAAGTTCAAAACAGATCTATGTTGTATTTAATAGCTACACGATCAACATATTTGCCCGTTTATCCAAATTAAGATTAGCAACTGGTGTCAAACATTACAGTTTCAATTACTATTGTAATATTAAGCTGATTTATTCTGTGTTTTCTTTTATTAACTAAAAGTTTGTTGGTGATTTAAGCAGTATTAGTAAATTTATCTTAAAATGTATAAACTAAACCAATATAATTTCAACAAACGTAAATTAATATTTTGACATCAGTTCCTAAGTTGCACGTAAATAAACAAATCTCTCTGGTTAACAAATATCTTACTAGTTCTTTATGTAAGGGATTTAAATGGTTTAAGGTATTTAAGGGATTAATGATTTCCGATATATAACTTTTAAAGCTATATTAAATCGGCTCCAGGTTTAATTATAATATTATAATTTAATAACCAATTCTCGGATTCAAATTTTGCGAAGTTTTATTATAAATAATCACTTATCATTTCCAAGTATCAGTTACATAAATGTGTGACTATTTGTATATTGTTTATTTGATTAAAGTCTAATTAATTATCCTTTATTAATTTATCGTAAAATAACAAAAAGTGCTTTAAGTTATTTAAAGAATTATATAATTGATATATATTTTTTATTGCAAAATGGGCAATACTCGGTTATTTGAGATTTAATATATTAAAAGCAATGTCGATACCTAATTAAATACTCTAAATTAACTGTGTATCATAAACGTATATGAAACATTTAAATTTTATGTTTGAAAACCTATTTTTTACAAAGCATTTTGAATAAATGTAATGATTTATTAAATGTAAAAACATTTATAGAAAGTTATCTTGTGAAAATGAAAATATAGGAGGCCGAAATATTCATATTGTATTAATAGAAATTTTGCTAATTTCTTTAAAATTAATTTGAAGCATAATAATTACATAACAGCTTTTTGAAGGTATATGCCGTTTCGTAATTAATGTCGTTTTTTATTTTTATGACATACATAGACAAGAAAGTCATAGAATAGATTTATAAATATTTGCAGTTTGTAATACTGACATCTATGAAATAACATCGATTTATAAAAATTTTAAATATAAATATACTCTATATTAATGAGTTAGTAGAAATATTACTATGCATAAATAATCTGAAATTTGTATTATATTAACGATGGAGTTTGATAGCAAGACAATGATTTTAGTTATAAAAACACCTTGAAGAAACAATTAAAAGACCACTGATATTAGTTATCAAATGTTGATAACTGCTAGGCCGGATAATACTCTCATTGTGCGGAAAATTAAAAAATTGTAAAAGAGCTTAAGGATGTGCGTGTCACTTGTACACGATTTGAAGGTCAAGGAAGACGGATTAGTGATCTCAGGAAGAATAGCATAGCATTAGTTCAAGCAAGAATTGAAGGAGACAATGATTTCTTACTCAAAGAACTGTCTGATATCCTTGACCTCTCCGAAAGTATGATTTACCGCATTATAATTGAAGATTTGGAAAACATTTGAATGCTCACCTGATGGGTACCACATCATATTACCGATGCACATCGTCAACAGTGAATTGATAACTGCAGGAGTATGTTGTTTCAAATCACGTAACGTTAAATCAAGTTATGTGGCAGTAGATGAGAAATGGTTTTATGCTAGACATTTGAAACCAATAAATATGATTGGATCATGGGTTGAATCTGACGGAGACAAGCAATAATCAGTACGACGATCAACGATGGAAAAGAAGTTCCTCGCACTTATATAGCAGTATCTACACGAAGTCAACAATATTTTCATGAGTTGTCAATAGGAGACACTGTTAATTCAGAAATTTATATTGAATTTGTCCAAGCCTTTGTAAAAATGCTAGATACCTGATTAACCTCTTTTGATGGAGAATATTAGATTTGTTCTCGACAACGAACGGCCACATGTTTCAATTAATACTCAGGAATATTTGATTAGCATTGGAGTCAGAATTCTTAAGCAACCTCTTTACTCCTCCGATTACAGTCTTAGTGATCGCTACATCTTCCCCCGCCTTGAAGCAATTAGAGGAAGGGGAACCTTTGAAGACAAAAAAGTCTCGAATTATTTTTGAGTAAGCAACTACCATTATTCAGATAATTTCTAATAATTAAGGCACTCACAAATATTATGGAGCACTTCAATCTTATGATTGAGAATAATGGTAACTATTTAATCTATTGAACTCTTGTAGTAAATTATATACCTGTAATTTGCTATTGTTTTGTTTAAATATATTTCTTATCATTCGCAATCCACTTTTTAAAGGAAAAAACGAAATTAATTACGAAATGGTCTATATATTGATTTTGCTAACCCGCTATTTAGAATAATAGGGGGTGAACGGCATATCCCATTGCTATAATTTGTATAGCTGTATTGATCTAATTATCGATTGATTAGTTTACGACTATATTGGCTAATTTATTAAGATTTATGTATACATTACCGCATGGATTATATAGTGCATCCACTATCTATATGTTTATATAGATGATTCGCATCTAGTGTTATAAATCCAGCAATTCGTTGATAGATAGAGTGCATGCACGAATATCTCTGCACTATTATATTTCTAATATTTTAAATATTTACTATATTTTAAATATTTACTATATCTTAAATATTTACTATATTTTAAATATTTACTATATGTTAAATATGTACTATATTTTAAATATTTACTATATTTAAAATATAATTGATTATTAGATCATCGTATCCATTTCTCATATTGATTATTAGATCATCGCATTGAGTGCAGGGACCAATATTTTTTGCACTCTATATAAAATGCGAAGAAACGCACAGTCATAATAGAAATATATGTTCCTCATAGAAATATAAATTTTTTTATCGTTAGTTATCCGGTCTTTATGATATTCCTGCAAGACAATATGCAATTTACCCATTAAATTAAAAAAAACAATTATTTATTGTTTAAATATCTCATGTCAATATTTTTTCATGCTTTCTTATCTATTTTTATTACTATATTTATAAAAAAAACATAGTTTTAGTAAAGAAAATAAAGAGACTTTCGTAACTCTAAAATTACAAAAATTGAAATATATCCACCATAATAAAAACAGCACTTCAATTGTTTGTAAAAATGAATACACTTATATAAGCTGTTTGAATCAATAAATATACTCTTATTTTCTATGAATATAATAAGTAGGTACAATATAATATTTTATAACCATATTAAAGTTATATTTTGTTATGATGAATTACTTTTGATATTTTTGTATTTTTAAGAAAATTTTGACTTCAATAAAATATTAGAATAGATCTAATAATAACAAATATAATAATAAGTTTTCATTTTTTATAACAGGTGGACCAAAATATTTATTATAGTGGATACATTTAATTCTATAGAGATTAATATGCATTGATTAAATAAAAATAAAACCTGCATTTTTTATATTTACTAAGTACATAGCTATTTTCATGAGGGAGGAAAAGTCTGTTTCCACCCGAATGAATGATGCTTTTCATTTTGTGTCCAAATTC